>JAXQJV010000144.1:0-35768 GCA_037042255.1 Penicillium sp. PG106-07D | reverse complement strand
CGACTTCAACCGCAAAGATCTCTTCACCCAGCACCAGCGGCGTATGCACGCGCCCTGGCTCGAAGGCGGCCGCCGGCGCACCCCGACGGACGCCGAGAATGCGACCTTCGAGGCCGGTCTAGAAGAAGTCCGGCGCCGATGCTGGCACGGTCTACGCACGCTCCCGCAACAGAGCCATTGCGGGTTCTGCAGAGAGGTCTTTTCCGGGGAGGGCAGCTGGGATGCGCGGATGGAGCACGTTGGGCGCCACTTTGAACGTGAGGACCGACAAGCGCTGGGGGCTGAGGAGGAAGATGTGGCATTACGGGAGTGGGGGCTTCGCGAGGGCATTTTGATGCTTGTGGATGGGGGACAGTGCCGACTAGTATCATTGGTGGGGGATGGTTTATAAGATTTTTCTTGCTTATGGGACGGGACAGTGCTTATGTGCTGCTCAGCGGAGTGTGCCCGTGGTGCATCTTAGCGATTATGGCGTTGGCGAGCTTTTTGCTTGGCGTTTAGGGGCTGGATATGGTCCCGGAGGGGGTCGATTTTTGATTTTGGCTTCAATCTGCATTATCCCGTACTCTTGTCGATAAAAGGGACGGTCGGTGAAATTAGAGACCTCATTAGGTCGATACATAAAGCACACTCAGCTCATTCTCATGGACTAATAACCGAGCAACCTACATTCTCAGAGGTAGATCTACCTATGATTTCTTCCAGAACTTCCAGACTCTCTTCTCCACTAGATAAGCAAGCTTCAATCTACAAACTGCCCCGCCACGTCCAGGCCGTAATTTGATTGGTCTGCTCGTCTAGGTCTCACACCGAGTTTTCTCATCTCACGCGAGCCATGCTTCGTTCCAAACTTTGTTTCAAGCCGAATCTAGACACCATGATAATCAGATCTGCCCAAATTGACACCTGTTTGAATCTGAATCTACAGAGCTTTTAAAGGCTCATGGGAAAGACATGACAAGGATTAGTAGGCGGCATGTTAATCTCGCCAAGTTTAGTCGACACTTCCTACATTGGAATTCATACCTATTATGTTGTTCCTAGCGTGTGCGAGCTGTATCTTTGACATTGCAAGTTGAATCTCACTGAAAAAATTGCATAGCCAGAAGCGCTTCAATTAAGAAAGGAGCACATGCAAGATAAACCGGCCTGGCCGCGGCGTACTCCGTAGTCTAAACCCTGCTCAGCCCCATCGACAAACGTAGAGAACAAGACGTTTCGAACTGTCGACAGCCATTTACCCGCTTGAGCGCGGGTGGGACCAAGAAATTCATGATGGCTTCCTCGGATCCACCGTCCTTTAGTTCAACGCCAAAGAAAAGCCAAGGGCGGGCTTTGGCGTGGACTTGGGGATCCGGCTCCTAACCGGAAGAGGATATTGCAGCGCAATATCCCGAAAGGTGATAGCGTCGCTGCGAGTCGGGGCCGTTGATTCGGGGATTTTTGCAGCTGAGGTTCAAAAATGTCCAGCGTGCTCTAATATGACTATTCTTGTTGTCGCTCTCGGTTGGGAAGGTCGGCCGGCCAATCAACCGGACCTAATGTAGACACTAGAGTGACAACCAATTGCTTCCAAACTGACTACTGTATGGGTTTGGCTGCTAGCCTGCTAGTAGGCAACGGCTTAAGCTGATTCTCGGGGTTATCGGACAAAGGTTCGGACTTGAGAATCCGAGTATCAACTCGGAGTGTACTCCGTACTGGCGTACAGTGCGACGATTGCAAGATGGACGTGTGGTTGATGCAGGGAGAATGCCGCGACTTGAGGTGGTCGAGTTTGGGGCCTGTTGAAAAGCGACTCATTGGTTCATTGTTTCATGCCCATTTTCTTTCACGAAGTATCTCCTTCTGATTCCAAATCATGCCGTTGACTTTGGCCGGTCGGGACGATCAACATGACACCCTAACCAAGAGCAGTGTAGATCATTGACGATGTCGCTACTCTTCAATGCCAAGCTTACTGGCGTTGATCGCAGCTCTGTGACTCACGCTGGACTCGCGTGCTTGCTGGCTGACTATTTTCCTAACAACAAGCAGATCCCGGGCTGACGGGGGCGAAGACGCTACAGTGATGGTTGTTTCATGAGCGGAGAAAGATGGCCGCAGCATGTCTTCCAAGTTACCGAATGTGTCCTGAAAAGACTTTGTACTTTTGCCCACAGATGCAGGGATTTGCACGACGTGGTCCCTGAGAAGGGACGATGCTGGTGGAGTTGGAATTACGTCGTTGATTCGTCGGCCGATTTTGGCCCCCATCGCACTTCTTACCATAACGAACAAAGTGCTGATTTTATGAGTCCATTTCCTTTCTTTCCGTATGATCAATTTCCATTTAATTTGATCATGTCAGCTTGTGTATGCAATAAGTTCCGTGAGATCTCGGAGCGTTGAGAGGTGGGAGCGTTATCGTGCTGGTGCCAAGGAGGGGGCATAAAGCAACCTTGTGATGATAGGTTGGGATCAATAATGGCACATACCTACAGAATGATGAACTAGCTAATCAGACCGTAGCATCTGCAGCGAGGAATTTCTTTTTGAGTAGCGGAAATCTGAGTCTCGGAGAAGACTTGTATCCCCCTTAAGAGACACAAGTTGGTAGGTAGGTCAAAAAACGGAAGGATACCTAAGGACAACGGTAACTTGGAAGCAAGAGAGTTCTTGTTCTGATGGGAGAGCAACGTCCAAGCCAATCATAATGTAAAATAACAAGAGTCGCAATTCAAGATCACCCATCTACTTCAACGCCCATTTCCCCACGATATATAGTCAAATGGAATAGTCCGTAGGGCTGTCGCTGCTGCCCCCCGGACAAACCTACGCCTCTACCTTAAACACGATAAACTCATCAAGTGCCGAGCAGAATGCAGCCAATTACGCTCTGCAGCCATGAGAGAAAAGTTTCTAGACACCCACCACCTGCAGCAAGGCTAGACGAGGCTCCCCGCTTGGTCGTGGAATTTACCCTTTTCGGATGGTTTGAGGCCATGATGATAGGCGGTTTGCCACGCGCTTGTCCGGGGAATTCGGGGAGGTTTGCAGTTCTGACTAGTATATCACAGTGAGATATCGAGGGATCTAGAGCTTTGGCGAGCCCTGAACCTTGCATTTGAAGCTTGGACGACGTCTGGCTTGTTTATTTTGACCCCTCTGGACCGCCCTATAGCAGCCCTACAGCCCATGCACGCGTGGTGGTAAGTATCCGACACTGAAATCGTCGAACATATCCATGGTTTTCCCATAAAATATGATGTTTTGTGAGCTGGGGCCAGCTTAGTCTTGTTGCTACATGCCAAAACCTTTCACTCACTGCGTATCTCTACGAGTATTCCTGATGTCCGTTGCGTCAAGTCTTCAATCAGGACATCCACTGCCAGAGTGAAATCGCGACATATTTGGGCACGACGATGAGCACCACAAGTTCGTGCCTATTTTGTCATCAAGTCTGATTTGTAGTCAGTGATGAAGAGATTGTAGGTATGACAGAATCATTGGAATAAATTGACTACCTACAGACCAATTGGCAGTCAGAGCACACTCTTAGGAACCGAATGCTGAGCTCCCAATGTCCCCCAGCTAGGTAGATAGTGTGGTACCGCTTGAATCCGACCGACCGAAAATCAATTGAAATTATTATCAATAAATCGATGCTTGACGCAAAATACTCTACGTTATCTTTTCTTCTTCTTCTTTCTTTACTATTCTCATCGTACTATCGCTAGTAAGATGTCAAATGGTTGGCCGATGTATCCTGATCTCGAATTCGGAGCCGATCCCAGTCATAAGCACTCAGAGTTTGACACCAAATCAGCATTATATAGACGTTACAGGATTATTTTAAAGCATTCAGATTGCTGACATTAGTGTTGGTTCTTAACTGAGAGCGATGAACTGCTTCATGTCTTTGGTTGCCGAGTAGACTACAACCTTGGACGTACCTTGCGTATCCGAACCATCAACGCTAAGGTACAACTCTCCCGATCATCACCTATGAAAGGTACGCCATGAACTTTATACGTACGCAGCACAGCAGTCGAGTTGGAAATTAATCAAGTACTGCTGTTGGGGGAAACGGGGGAAATGTGTTGCAGTCTCACACATTCTCGCCCTTCTAATCTTGAGTAGAGTGACCCGACAGTAATCCTCAACTCCATATTTGTGCTGCAAACCTTTAGGTTGGACCCGTGCTCACTTGATCCGTAACAACAGACAGACATATAGCCCCAACGGCCCGACGAGTACGCAAGGCTACGTTTTAAGTGGAAAATAAATCCCCACGAGGACCCATGCAAGCCTTCCATCACATTGGCCAACTGCAAATACGACCGATAGATCGAAGCCTTGAACTCACAGCTCATCCCACAATACCCCTATCAGCTTTCTGGGTTCACTTTCGTTCCACCCAACAGTACTAGAGGTGTATCTTGGGACGTGTTGACTTATTTCAGCAGCTCTCGAAGAAATCTTGATTTGGCGATAAGCGGAGGCAGCTTTGCATCCCTACCTTGCCCAAAAAGACTGTCACTTGCATGGAAGACTAAACAGGGTCCAAGGCTTCTTACCAGCCTCAAGCTACCTAACTGTCAACGGGTTCAGGGCTTTTTTTTCGGTCACAATAAATTCTTACGCTGGGATGCCGATCGCAGATTCACATGTGGGAGTGAACTTCCAAAACGTAACGATGACCATTGCGCAAAGCATGAACCATTCAGAGACAGACAATGCCATAATCTCGGCGGCTAGCATATATGCGGACATTCTATCCCAACTCATAAATGGAGTTGGTCACAATTCAACCTCAGAGACACTGACAACAACTTGCCAGATTTCAAGAGATTTCTCTTGGAACTAGGTCACTCTTACTTACAACAATAATCTGATGACAATGGATGTGAGCGATGATTCCTCCACGGGAATCACTCACTTACCCTACGCTATTCAAGGATCTACATGACTTGTCCATGGCGTTGATGGGTATAGCAAATATCTGAACGTGGACAACCTATTAGTTGACAATGATTCAAACGTATCCCTCAAGGCCAATTTGACCAATTATGCTTCAGCTGCAGGCATGACAATGTTGGAATCCATACTGAGTCAGATGTACGAAATTTCTCAGACAAGCTGCTCAAGGCAGTACAACGATTCCACGCCGCGAACGAACATAGCAACCCTCCACTCCGCACATAGATACGGCTTCGCGATTAACTTTACCGCCCCATCAATCGCCGTCCTAGTTCTGTCGGTGATCCCACTGCTCAAAGTGTGCGCACAGGCATGTATCCATTTTAACGTATACTCCAAAGGAGATGGCGATTGTCAGGGGGGGGCGGGGGTGGCCTGCTGAAACCAATTTCCCCAATGAATTATTCTGCGGCACACCCAGGCCTACAACGAACGGGTTATGATGCTGAACTACCACCACCTGTTGCTAGCAATATAGCTTAGGTGGAGTTGTGGAGTGGTTCTATTCAATGCCTGTTGATAATCAGTCTGGTGGGGCATATCCGAACGATTCTGCAACTGGCAGGGGAAGACTTCTCAAGCGAGGTACGCCGGTCCTTCGAAGCGAAACTTGTATAACGTGCGATACGACGCTCGTGATACTTCAAACAGCCTTCCGACCCTTTTTTTGACCTCTTCAGCTTGATTTCAGAGTCACCTCTAATAATGCGATGTTACGGTTCCGATTTTGGAAGACGAGACGCATACCGTTGTTGGTAAACAGCAATTTCCAGGTTCTCATCAATAAAAAAGGAATCACCACGCCCGATGGGGGCACAGCTTGACATATCTTTGGTGAAAAATAGACTAGGAATAAGATAGAATGAACCTTAATAGATAAGTAGATGTATAATGATTACCGCCTAATCTCCCCTAGATTGGGAAGAGGCCTTGCGGGAAGACACATCGCTTGATTGAGGGTATAAGCCATAGATACAGAATTTCGCGAAACTTCGTGGGCGCCGATATATGTGTCAATCTGTGCCAAAAGATATCTCCTTTTTTTATTCATCTTGTTCAACGTGTTTCGCACCACATTTCCAACAAAACTTGTCTCGTAGTTGGCAGACAACGCCGCACTGCGTACAATGGCGAGACTTGCCAACTGCCTCAGCAGCGGGGCTAGCCGCCGCTTTGTGATCATTATAAACATCGCCCCTCGCAGAAACCTGCCCCGAATTGGTCGGGATGGTACTCGTAGGACCGATGTTGGATTCTCGATAAGCAGGAGGATAAGACGGCGGAAGTGAGTTTTGAAGCTGCTGTAAGTGCTGTGAAGGCTCCGTCGACGATGAAGCAGTGTTTTGGTTGGCGGAAACTGCCCTTTGAACTTCTTCTTGAACTAGACGCTGCGTTTGCTTTTCTTGTTCTGCCTCTCGTAGCCTTTGTGCCTCCACTTCCTGCCGTATCATCGCTTCACGCTCGTAGTCCAAAGCCGCTTGTCTCTGGATTTCGTGTCTTGCGCTCGCTCTCGACGCACCCACAAGAACAGCTGCCCCAAGAAGAGGTCTCCTTCTACGGCCATACATCGCCTAATGTAGTTGGGAAGTGTATATAAGTGAGGAAGATTGGTCCAATCTGATGTGGAGTTTTGATGAAGTCAGACAAGAAGGTGGTACAGAGAGTAAATAAGAAAAATCAATCATTTCGTCGGATTTATCAGATGTGATACGGAGACCACTTATCCTAATGTAGTCGTCATTGACTTTCCATGTCAGCCTACAGATTACACTGGGCGGTGGCAAGCCATCCCAAAATGTCACTTAAAGTTAAACTTAGTTAACTCACGTTTTTCCCACATGACCGGGCCACCCGATCCAAAATTAGCCCTTGGCTACACGCAGGACACGTTCAACACTGCACCCATCGATATGCGGCCAAATTACTGCAAATTGACTGAATCGGAAGAGGATTCGCCTACCCGTAGAGGAGTTATGAACTCTCTAGGAACTCCAAACATCCACTTTCAAATGCTTTGACTTTTGGTGAAGACGAGATTGTGGAAGTGTACGACAGGGAGTGATCATCCTTTCAAAGAATTCCACCCATCTCGATAAAACATCGACCCACGTACCCGCTTTTTCCACGGGCTTAAACGAACACAAAAAACACAGCGTGTACAAAGAGGAACCTAAATCATCGGACAACGTTGCGCAGTGCCTTCATCTCGGAATTTCATACGCACACAACTATCCACAGCGGATCTCAGATAAAACAATCTTAGAGTGAAGCCACAAACCGAATTGATCCTTTGCGATTATAGGTGAAGAAGTTGACATGATGTTCGAGCCATCTTTGGAGGACGTCGCGTTATCTTCGGTTAACAAGAACTCAATGCGACTGAAAGTTCAGAAGGCGAAAGTAAATGCCACTTCGAGATCCCAAACGTAGGTCATTAGGTAAAGCAATATCAAAAACCCAATAGCCATTAAGAGTAATAGTAACTTTTCGGAATTTTAAAATTAGTGGAGGAGCACTCTTGGTGTGGTTCCAACATATAATAAGGGTTCTTCATTAAGCAGAACAAGAATTAAGGAGAAAACGGACAATCACTAAATAATCAGCGACGTGAGAAGTGAGGCCCTTAGCTGAGATATCAGCCTGAAGTGAGCCGAACGAGCAGCAAGGCTGTTTTTAACGTTTCCTTGGACCAGCGAGTGCTTAAGGTAAGTACACGGATCATCACGGCCATTAATATTCATGCCCTAGGCCGAGGAAATAGCGTCTCGTTCCTGACTGCGTGCTGTGGTAATTCCAGACTGATCTCATCAATTGATTCTGGTAGTACCTACCTTCTTCAAGAGAGCACATGATTACATACTTCCTCCAAGGCGCGCCGTACATTCGATACATCACGCGGAAGACTTCCACTTACGTATACAACTATCTATACTCAAACCAGCTAAAGTCACTGTCCATCGTATACCCTTCCTTACGGTATGACTGAAATTTTTTAGAGAGAGACTGACGCCGTTCTCTCCGTCGTCACTCTTCCTATAAGCACCGTCATCGTCGCCACTCTCGACGCACACTGAGGCGAATCGCGAGCGCACCCTTCGTGACGACAACGGGCTCGGCAAAAAGAGTAGGTACAGTCACGCCCACAGCGAAATCTGTGTTTTTTGCCTCCCCTGATTACAACAACGACTCTACATTGTCCACAGAAAGGGCGATCGGCCTGTCCTCAATTAATGGGACCGTACATCCTCATGACATTCCTATGTTCGTACCGTCGAACTGGTTTGGGCCAGGTGCTGGGTCTACCTGGGAACTTGATCATTGATCACCCAGACCCTGAGACCTATATGCCATCTTTTTGACTTGATTGAGAGCAGATATAAAAAACCAGGAAAGAAGAATGAAATATAGATGCAACCAAAGAGCAAATGTGCATCAAGGAATGCCCCGAAATAATGACTTGGCCCACTGGTCGGCTGCAGATATTTAGTCCATCTGTCCGGTTGTAGAACCATCCGCCAGCGCTGTTCATTGTAACCATTACAATGTAGGAGGTGGTAAGTCGGGACACTCCCATGTTGGCTATGTTAGATAGCAAGACACTGATGAACGAAAAAGCTCCATAACCTCCGATGACTCTGATTTGCTCCCTCTTTCTCATCTTTGAACCTAAACAGATAGCCGAAACACACCCAGCAAAGGTGAGTCCAAGGGAAATCCACGGGGTTATCAGCTTACTTCTGGAATCCAGATATAAGACTGACAGCGAGGTCGCCCATATATGTAAAATAATCCCGACACGGTCTAAGTAAAAGCAGAAGGAAGGGAGCTTCCTCGTCGAATGGCAGAGAGAGGATGTAATGAAACATAAAACGTTGAATGACATGGAGAAAATGGCAATATAAGTATCGGGCTTACTCGAACCGAATTGATAGGCGAAGATGATGAATATGAGAAGGATTCCGCTTCCGCATAAATGAAGGCGTGGGTCGACGGAATTCGCGGTCTTGAGAAGTTCCCTGCCAAACTGCTTATCGCGGAAACGTCTAGCAGAGGTGGATTTGTTCGACATGAAAGGGGTACACAGAAACATCATGTCAAATTTCAGTCAACGGGTTGAAAAGATAGTTGTACCCAAGAGCCCGTCTATCGGTGACACCTCTGTTTTAATATGGTAATAGTTTGCTCTGACCCATGACCTATGGCAAGCGTAGACCGCTCTAGAGCGCAATATGAGTTAGTTCAATAGGGAGCAACTTCCCGAGCACACTGTAGGGTCAGGTGTATTGGTATCGGACTCAGTTCTTTTGTGATCTTGGGACGCCCAGAACTTGCAAACGCCCAAGTCTGGTGCCTTTCCAGGGTAGCGGGGCTCTTCGTAACAAAGTACGGAATTTCTGACATAGTCCCCACCAGTGTATTGTCCTTCGTTCATCATATACAACAGTTTATTATGTAGAAGATCACTCCGTAACTATATTAAGAACCGAATTCTCGGTCATCGAGATTAGTCCGCATCCAATCGGAAGAGTGCAAAAGTGAGGTCTATGATATACGGGGGCACTAATGCGATGACCATTAGTCTGAATTGCCCTGCCTGATAATTGGTACTACGTAACTGAGGCACTAGATATGGTATTCCTCAGCCTTTTTATTAGGCATTGTTTACAGTCGCAATTACAAGAAGGTGATCGAATGAGGGCATTTTCATAACAAGAGCTGAAATTTATGCTGTGCACGTCAAATTACTATGTGTTTTCATCAATGTCTCTCTTTGACCTCGGAGAACCAAGTGCCCAGAGTGTTTAAGCCAAGCCGTCACCCCACAGCCATCTGCCATGTGGGGTGTTGTCGCGCCCCCAGAACGGTTTTGTCAGAATCACAGCTTCATTCCAAACGTCATTTCTGATGGTACAGTCTTTGCCATGCTATTTTTTTTCTCCTACATCTAATGTTCTTTTGTAAATTTGTCTTTCGCAATGGTTCCTTCGCGTTCTTGAGGTTTTGTCTGTCTATGATTGGAAAACTTCCTCAACTCGTGTTACAGGCTTTCCATGGATATTTCACCAGATACATTGAGGAACAGTGCGCCGGGGCCTTGAAGGCATGTCTGCACTGTCTGTAGGAAGACAGTCAAGTAGATTGAACATCGTGTTCGCCATCAGCGTGGCCGTCGTTAGTTATCGTTCCTTTCAGGTCGAACTAAATGAAAGGCTAGTCCACGAATCCGATACATATAGCGGTTTTCCAGTGTCAGTAATGTCCTAAAAAATTCCCGTAGAGCGTAAGATTCTTACTTCGTTGCCATTCATACATGAAGTTGGTTGTCCAAGGCTACTCAGGTCATATCTAACTACTTACTGAGTGATGTAGTCGTCCGCCATGAAAAGGCCGCTCACGAATCACTTTACAATCCAAGAGCTGTACCCGACAACGATGCACCTCGCTCATCGGCATTGTATATTCTCCCAGAACGGCCAGTGAGTTCTCACCCTTATACACATGACTGCGAACAAACACAAACCTCGGAACAAAGAGACACCGGCACAACAGCTAACTGTCCATGGGATCGCGAGTTAGCTAGCTTGTCACACCTCCAGCTACTTTCGATGATGACATACAACAGAAAATTGCGGTATTTGACTTTACTATACTTTTTTCACAGGCTCTACCTGCCGATGATATTGTGTCTGATGGAACATCGAGTACGCGTTTCCCTCACTTCGCTGTCATGACGCAGACTAGATATCGCAATCTTCCCTCGGAAGAAGAGAACCTTCACCTGCCTCTGGGGGTAATGTTTGGTCCACTGTGGAGTCCGGTGGCTGGCCAAAGGCCTGAAATAGTTGGATATGTGGTCGATCTGAATGACACAGAAGGTGCAGCGAGAGATACAAGAGGAATGAGCGCAAGTTGCTTAATACATGTGAGACCAATGCCCCTTCCTCTTTCACTTTTAGATGATTTCTGACCAATGAAGCGCCTGATGCAGACATAAAGTTCACATCTATCACCCACGAATATCCTTGCGCCACTAAATCTCGGACCTTACATAGACTGATTCCCGAGCCTTTCTGTGGATCGCAGATTCCGAATTCAAATTCATTGGCTATACAGTCCGAACTATGAGCTACTAGTCAAATATCCTTAGCTGTTACATAGCTAGGATACACTGTGTCGTCAGATAACTCGGCAGAGGCGGTCCAGTGCTTGTGCCTAAGTTTTGGAGACTCAATTTCGTCGGCAATAGCCACTGCCAAGTCAGCGGCCGATATACCGGTCAAACGACCATCCAAGATGTCATCCCCCTTTTGAACTCCTTTCAGTGGAACGTAGTCGATGGCAATTTCATAGGTACCAGTCCGCGGCCCTGGTCGGTATAGAGGGCTGGGCGAAACAAATGTCCAAGAGAAGGAAGTGTTTCCCTCAAAGAACAAGAGGCTTGCTCTCCCAGCCTTAATATATTCTGACGCTCGATCATTTTTCCGGATATCATCTTCGTATGTACGTATTATCTCCAAGTCCGCTGCGGTGGCCTGGCCGGATTTTTCGGCAAGACGAGCATTCCGGTATGAACGCAAGGCGTCCCCAATTACACCAAGACGCTCTTCCATATACCGCACATGGCAATCACTTTCTGCCATTTGTCGGCGATAGGCGTAGAAGAAGTTTGGGTGGTCCGATAAAGACTCGTGCGTTCCAGGAACCACAAGGCTGCCTGCACCTCCCACAAACACGAAGTATTTGATGTTTGCGAGTTTAACAGCGAGAATCAGTTTCCTGACAACCTCCACGTATGGCACTGTTGAATAGCGTGTTATGAGGGATGAATCTAATTCTAAAGATGAGTGAGTCTTTGCTTACTGTAGCGAAGTGCACCTGCCCCTTGCGTGTGAGGTCCGTATTGGCTCACTAGCACCTCTATGTCACGGAAAGAATCCACAAGATCGCCAATAGTAGCTGCCTCAAGGTCTAGCTTTCTGGGCATATAACCGGGGCATGCACCAAAGGACTCAGGGTTGCGTGAAAATCCAATGACCGAGTGTCCCCTGCGGATGAGCTCAACGCAAAGGTATGAGCCTCCAAATCCAGCAGGGCCAATGACGCCTACAATCTGACTTTTTTCCAATTTTGACATGTCGTGTTCCAGTATAAAGATACAGAAGGAGGGAGTGGAAGGGCCCTGTTAACAAATGATTCCTGGGACCAGCGGCCTTAAGATTATGGAAGCATCATGTGGGGAAGGGGGGCGACGGTAAGGCAAAGGCAAATAAATAACTTAAGGGGCATATTCTCAAACTGTGTTCTCTCACTAAGTCTTTATAACGATACATACGGGTGTGGGGTGAGGTGCTCGGTCCTCCCCCTCTTTTTCTCCAAAGCTAAGGAGACTACTGAGACGAGGATACTGAACCTCCCTTCATTCGGTAAGGACGATGCCAAGTACGTTTCTATGAAATTGTGGGGCTGTCATCCTAATACAGCTTGTTACAAAGTGAGAAACGGCAGTTGCACAGGAAGAAAAATTCGGCCCATTGGCACCGATGTTCACGTTTGAGAGTGAAGACGAGGTGGTGAGGTTGGTAAACAATACTGAGTTAAGTCTCGCAGGTTATATCTTCTGGAGAGATATCGAGCGGGCGATGCATATTGCGCAGAAAATCCAGGTTGGCATGTGTAGTGTTAAAACCGGCAAAGTGGGCACAGTGGAAGTCGCCGTTTGGAGGAATCAAGGAGAGTGGATGGGGTCTCTAAGGCAGCAAGTATGGCATGACCGGGTATCAGACCATCAGAACTGTGACTATTGGTAGCATAGATCACAAAAGCGACATCAGCATTCAATAGGTTCTGGGAAGCGTTGCTTAGGCTTTATGATTGTGCCTCATATCGAGAGATTCTTCTATGTTTGTGTCGTTATTTGACGAAGGCTTGGCTTGCATACGCGAGCTTGGCCTTGGGGGCTTCTGGGAAACCTGAATCTATTAAATCTACGTGATCGGTGCCTAAGACATGATGCCTGCGCTCGTTGAAGTACCGTACATCCGTCAATTTTCTATCTATAACCCTCTAGAATCTCAGATGCTGGCTTCGATAGTAGCGCAATGCAATTTGAGGTAGAATAATATTTATGCTGGGCTCACGTTGAACTTCATTGTTCAGGCCTAACATTCGCATCCCATCGTTCTTCCTCCTGCATACACTCCGTAGGTAGAAGACTTCTTGAGATATCCACCCAATATTACCGGCGCGGATGTCTCATGTTGCAAGTGTGCGTTCAATCCTTTAGTAATTAGACCTGCACGCTTTCTTTTGAGCCAAAGTAGCAGGCGACATGATCCGGCGCCGAAGATAATGATATAGGCATTGAAAAGAATCATCATTTTTCCACTTCATAGACAACAAATATCATTATTGCCTTAACAATCAGCACAAGTTCACAACAGTGGAGCGACTTTGATCTCTCAGGTATCAATGATGGCAAGTACAAGCAAGATTTGATAATTTAAAATTAAGTTGAAAAGTGTGAAAAGAACATAGCTTTGCCCTCCACCAATATTTATGCACTAACATCTTCCAGTCCAAGGCCCCTATAGGCCTCCCAACAGACTAGCAAATACTAGATTTCGGCATGTGTCTGAATCTTCAGCATCTCCATAATGTTGAAGCGGGACCACATACTCCTGTACTTTTTCCCGAACAGATAGACTGGAAGTGCCGTTGCAACCAACGCCGCACTAATACCGCCAAAAACATAGAACGGTTTGGCCACCCCATCGTGCGCGATCCAATCGTTGATGAAGTAGCTGTATCCGAAGAACAAGAAGTTTTTGAACATGACATTTGCCACGAAAATCTCATTGCTCATATCGCGGAAAGCATCGATCGCGTAAGCCGAGCAGGGTCCAACAGCAAAAGCGATCCCGACCAGCGTCATCCCCCACATGAAATCGATCAGATAGAGGTTTCCTTGTGCCTGTGCTACACCACCGAAACCAAACAGCCCACCCGTGCAGATAAATGCAAAGACAATCAACGGAAGGCGAAACTCTGGCTCGTAGATACCATTGTTGCGTTTTGCCATCCAGATGCTTAGACGGTCTGATGTCTGTGCAACTAGTGTACAGCCAATGACGCCGCCAAGGAATGGGCCTGTGGACATATACCCGACTTGAGCGGCTGAGAGCAAATAAGGCGGAGGGGAGAATATCTGCGACACAATGTAGGATATGGCGACGTAGAATGAGGTAATGACACCGGTCATTACTACAGTCCACAACGCGAACAGATTGGTGAGGCACAGAAATGGACCTAGCAAGAGCTTTATTAAGCTCTCTTCACTGTAAGTCCCCGTGTAAATGGCTATTTCTTGCCGGAAGGTCTTCGAAGGAGGTGGACGTGTGGTATGCTGTGATGCTGACTCGGCATGCTCTACCACCTGGGCCGTAGTTTCCTTGACATCGATTTCCTCATTACCGGTAGCGAGGTGTTCGTTAAAGGAAGGGTCTCTTATGTAGCAAGTTTCTGGAGCAAAGAAAAGGAGTAACAGGGTTTGGAACCCAGAGCAAGCCACTAGAAGGTAGAAGAGATAATGCCAGCCAAGATTAAATGTAACAGGCCCAGAAATGATGGAACTCATATTGGACACGGCCGTGAGAGTGAACGAAATGACATTGATCCATAGCCCACGTTGGTGGACGTAGAATAAGTCGCCAATCAGGGTGAATGTGAGCGACTCGTATGCTGCAATTGCAAAGCCCTGAACAATACGAGCGGCAAGGAGGGTATTGTATGTTCGACTGGCCGAGCCTATGATGCTCCCGATAAGACATGCAAGTGACGAGGCGAGAAAAACCGGTCGCTTTCCATATTTCGTAGCCAACGCCGAGGCCAATGGACAAGACGCGCCGGCAACGACCATGTTGTAACCTGTCAGAAGAGTGATGTCAGTCAGAGGCCTTTTGAGTTCCTCTGAAAGAACCACAATGCTGGCACTGAGAAGAGGCCCGATTGTCGCAGCGTTTAGGCATGCCCCAAAAACCATAATTGCCACGATTGTGGCTTTCTTGTAGTACGACCAATTCAAAGGATCGTTTGGATCGTCCGACGGTTGCGGAATGAGGATGATGTCTTTGTCGCGCCCGGTGCCTCGTTTGAGCCGTCCAAAATTTCCAGTGGTTTGGTGGTCAATCTCGGCTAGAGCAACGGTTCCAGGAACTCGTCGCAAGCCCGACGAGTCCTCCAGTACACCCAAGCCCATGGTTGGAAAAATGCTTGAATAAAAGGGACTGAGTTGCAAGAAATTGGCGAGGCTAGCAATTGGTAAGGCAGATCGCTTGAACACTACCCCAAACCAAATCCTGGAGGCGAATATATAGGTTTTGCTAACAGGTCCACACTAGAGGATAATGGCACAGCTCATGTGGAGAAGGAAAATCCGGGGTATACGATCCACATGCGATAAGACCGATCAAGCGGTGGGTCAAGATTAAAATTAGGCTAGAGATCTTGGCGATGTATTATGTTAATTCAAGAAAACAAACTTCTTTTCCTCCATCGCTCTGCTTCCGAGCGGTGTTATCAATTCATCATACCTCAATAGCCCAGTAGTTAAATTCACGTGTTTGCTGTTGAACAGCAGGAGATAGACTAGAGTTAGGAGCTATTCGACTCGAGAGTCGTAAAATTCTGTGACGCAATTTTCCTGCCAAACACTTTCACAAATTAGTTATGAATCCTTATGTGGGGTGAAGTGGGAGCTACTAGCAGGCATTAGGGCCAGGTCGGTGTGAAACCGGGGGGTCTAGTTGAGGTTCTTCCCCGCGTAACGTGTCTAATGTCGCTTGCAGTAGCCCTTGATCGCTGAGCCTGTGAATTTCGTTGAAGGATTTCCCCGGATTCACCCGCAGCGTGAGCACCTGAATACAAAACACAGAGTACCCACAGTTGCATCTCGACTTATCTAAACGTTGATTTATTCTACAAAATCCTCGGATTCTGCTTGGGCACACGGAATCTGGGTCCTTGGTCCCTTATGTGTTGAACACCTTGGTTGACCTTTTGTGGCCACTAGATGGCTAGATAAGCGTGTGAGAAGTGATGATGAGGATATACACAGTCATTCCGTTTTGATATTGCACATCACTTTCCTTCCATTGATCGGGGTCACGTAGGCGTAGTTTGATCAGCAGAAGGAGGCGGGAGCGTGTTAGACATCATGTTCGGACAACGATCCGTGAGTATGAAGGGATTGTTAATGAAAACAAATCGTATAACTCTGTCCTTCGTAGATCGCATCAGCCGCTTTCGTTTGGGTGGGGGAAAGTCATGTGGGGTGAAGGCAGACGCTATATGAATCATTCTATGACAGCGACTTCATCTAACAGCGGCCTTCTTAATTGCAAGAATACTGCAATACTTGATTTAATATCATGGCAGTTATTACTTTTGCATTTGTGCTCGCCTTCGCTGCATATGGTATCGTGCAACTTTTCATCGCTTCCCGTGCCAAGAGGAGGGCTCCGAAAGGGCTCCAAGATGTGCCGTTTGCTGGAAATGGTGCTCAAATGGGGCCCCAACCTCAGCGGCAGCTTCAGAAATGGGCTTTCGAACACGGGGAACTCTTTAAGGTTCATCTGGGACGTGAGGAATGGATATATGTGAACAGCCCAGCAGCCGTCAAGGAGATTTTCGACAAGCAATCACAACACACCTCGTCGCGGGCGCCAAGCCCGGTCGTTTCGGATCTTCTATCTGGTGGAATGAGGTGAGTAGATTATGAGTATACATGATTGGTTCAAGTTTGGTAATTTTGTATTCGGAAAGGTTCCTTCTCATGCCCTACTCGCCCGATTGGAGGAAACTTCGGGCAATTGTGCACCGGCTTCTGACACCCAAGTCATCCAATACATTCATGCCATCTCAACTATTTGAAGCGAAACAGTTACTATGGGATATCCTAACTGATAATGCGAACCAAAAGAATTTCTACATGCATATTCGTAGGTATACCACGTCTGGTGAGTGTATCTGGCCAAAATTCTCTTGAAGAACCCTGCTTACAAAGGTCTTATAGTGGTGATGACTTCAACCTACGGCCGACGTGTACCCGTGTGGGTATGTCATTTCTTTCGTGCTTCCTGGACCTCAGTTACTGATAGGCTCCCAGGATTGCGAAGATGTACACGAGATTTACGGTTTGATGCAGGAATTCAGTGAGGCCGCGCAACCCGGAAAGCACATTGCTGAAACATTCCCCATTCTCGTCAACCTTCCAACGTGGATGCAATGGTGGAGGAAGTCGGCCTTACAGTCATTCCACCGCCAGGCAGCTATTTGGATGAAATATTGGGCTACCCTCAAGGAGCAAATTGACTCAAAAAATGCCCCGGAGTGCTTCGTTAAACAGTTCATCGAGACTGATTATGAAAAGAATGGTATTAGCGAACTACAAGCTAGTTTTGTGGCGGGTAGTGAGTTGATCAATGGTACATCATGCACGGACGATTGCCGCTAATAACAAGCTACAGCAATGATCGAAGCAGGCTCCGAGACAACCTCATCAGCGCTCAACTCGTGTGTCAAATATTTTGCAGCGTATCCAGAAACCCAAGCTAAGGCATACTCTGAACTCCGCCGTGTGGTTGGCGAGAACCGAATGCCGACCTTTGATGATGAGCATGATCTGCCATATATCCGAGCCTGTGTTAAGGAAGTCCTCCGAATTCGGCCGGTCACCAAGTAGAGTGCTCCTCCCTTCAAGTTCAATTTCTATCATTAATACAATGGATCAGCATCGGAAGCCCCCACTACAGCACGAACGACATCATATACAAGGACTACTTCATTCCAGCAGATTCCGTCATTGCGATCAATCAATATGCACTCCACTTCGATCCAACACGATACGAGGATCCCGAGGCATTCGTTCCAGACCGTTATTTGAATCACCCTCTCAAAGCGGGTGCATACTCTGCCCACCCTGATCCATATGAACGAGACCACTTCGACTTCGGAGCCGGTCGACGAATTTGTCCTGGTATGCATCTGGCAGAAAACAGTCTCTTCATCACCATAGCTTGCATTATTTGGGCTTTTGAAATTTTACCACCCCTTGAGAATGGTAAGGTTGGGGTGGTTGATGTTTCTGATTCGGCCTATGAGGATGGAGCGAATACGCTTCCAAAGCCTAGCAAGTTACGTTTTGTCCCACGTAGCTCACAGGTGGAAACTACTCTCAGGGCAGAATGGGAAAATGCCCAGAAGGAAGGCTATATGCTGGGGGACACAAAGGTCAATGTTGAGGGCATGGTTGCGCGCGGCAAATGAAATGGTTGGAAGACACGTGGTAATTTATTATGCCCTGACTCAACGGCGCAAACATGCTCATACTCTTGGTTGGCTTCATTTTATCCATTTTACAAACATTATTTAACAAACCAAATCTATGTAACTTACACCACAGCCTCGTGTGTGCCGCCTTCTAGAAATTGGCAGATTTCTTGTCTAATCCAAGCTGTGGGGTCTACAAATAGTATTCAACGATCAAGGAGTTCAATCAGAAAATGATCATCGAACTTGTCTTTAGTGTTATAGAGGTGCTGGGTGTCTAGAATCCTCGTGTTAGCCGCAAATAAGTCTATGCGGCTTAGTAACCAAAAGGCTCGCGTCAGGGCCAGCCCGATTCTGGATGCAGCGCTGGTAATTACTGTAAATATATTAGATTTTCGGATATCTAAACTTTGTACGGAGAGTGATCTGAAGGCAATTAGGCGAGTCAGCGGCCCAGTAAGGTAGCTATTGGGATTGGTCGCTGAATGCTTGACTGCCCTGGGAGTTTAATGTGGAGGTAAACTGGATCAACCAGACGGTATTCCTCTCAGAAGGAGCCCATAGAAGTATTTGACACGATGAATTGCGGGATGCCAATTACATCAACGGGCTATCACCCCTCGCTCCGGCTGGTTCGGCTTAGAAGGGCGAGGATGTGGAGGGGCCTCCAGATGAGGCTCCTATCTTCCCCCCACTTTATATGGGGTGAAGGGAAAGTCTCGCTAAGGGTACGCAGTCGAAATTTATCACTAGTTCTGCGCTACTCGTATAGTATCAACTGACTTCAAACGGGCTTTTCTAGCTTCCTACTTTTTGCACAACATGGAATCACCGGCAAATTCCATCTCACGCCTCATCACGCATCCAAATGGGCAGACAACTCATGTGCTTGTAGATGATTACACCGATCTTTGGGTGACTCCTGAGACAATCATATGCAAGGCGGCTTCGCAAGACATTCCGGCTTTGGTATCACTGGATTTCATCTCTTGCTCGCCGTTATCGCATAGTTTGCCGCGACACCAGAGGCCACAGCAGATCATCGACGCCCAAACCGAGTGACAACTACGCGTATACCCTCGAAACAATTTTGACCGAGATCGTCGATAAGATCGTCGATACGTTTGACCAATTAGGACTTGACAAAGTTCATTTCCTCCTGGAAAGCACCTCCGGTATGCTGGGCGAAGCATTCGCAGTGGGATTTCCGAATCGATTGCTCAGTTTGACTGTCTGCTCAAGTCCAACATATCTTCCGCAAGTTGCCCTTGATCTCTTCTCCTTCGGCCTCTCCAGCTGGCCGGAGGCTTGTCGTAAACTCGGCTCTAAAGCCTGGGGGAGTTTCTTGACCCATCCCTAGCACACTCCCAGCAACAGATCCCAAGTACAAGGCATGATGGATTTCACAGATCGGAACGAGTTCCAGCGAGGGACTTGCCGGATACGCCGAGTTTCTGTCATCGTTAGACATACGGCCTCTTTTACCACAGATCTCAGTGCCGACCTTGATCCTTGCACCAACGAAGACCGCGGCTACTGGGTTGGAGGAGCAGCTCCATATTGCGAAACAGGTGAAATGGTCGAAACTCGTTATTATACACGGGGCTGGGCATGAAATCTATGTTGATAAGGCCGAGGATTGTTTAAGGACTTTTACGGAGTTTCTACTGGAACTTGGCCACCCTGTTTAGCAACAATCTTAGTGGCTCAACCATCGCACCGTTGTTTTGATTTTCTTCCTCTATGGAAATTTGAACCGTTACAGCCATACAAAAGTTTTGTCCTGTTCTAGCCGTGTTTTACGTAAGACTATGAGATCACCGATCGGCATGTCAAAATTGGCTCTTTGTAGACCTGGAATGGCAAGATAGAACACTACATATACCCTGATGGACATTCGCCCTAGAACGGTGCTTGCTGCCTCAGCGCAAGACGCATATCCTTTAGAAATGCTGCATCAAGTAATGATAACAAAACTTGGTTATTTTCCTTCTCCATCCAGCTAGTGTCATGAGCAAGTGCAATGTGAGCCCCCAAACTCTCCATTACCCTCATTCGTGCAATGGTGTCTTTCGCTGCAGAGACATCGGTGTGCAGACAGGACGTAGATCCGTCTGGGAGTTTAAAAGTCCCAAAATCCTTAGTTCCGTCAAGCAGTGCGCTACATCAAAATTAGTTCTAGCACCGGCAGAGAAGATGATGCAACACATACCGTGAGTGGCAACAATCAGAGCCGAGTATCAACCATTCACCCGTTTCAAGCCTCGCACATGCGCACAGGTTACCCGGCATGTGGCCGGGGGCTTGAATGATCCAAAAACTACCGTCTTTGAAGAAGTCTAAAGCCTGGGTAAATGGTCCAAAGGGGACCCAGGGGCCTTGTAGCGTCTCCCAGCGCTCCGTTGCCTGCTCGGGATCGAAGAATCGTCCATCCCAGATCGATGATGGGTCCGCTACGTGACCTGGACTGCAATACTCCGATGTGCCAGGGCCAAAATAAGCTGTTCCATTTGGGAATATCTGACCGATCGGTCGGCAGTGATCGAAATGGGCATGGCTAGAACGAGAATCAGAGCATTGTCAACAAAGAGAGCTTGTTGTCTGTTCACACCTGAAAATAATGGTGTCAATTTCACCAGCTGTGACTCCGTTTCTGCGTTCGACTTGCTTCGCAATTGATTCGCGAGGACCCTCGAATTGAGCTTCTTTCAGTGGCCCATTTGCAATAGCCGGAGGATAATCCCCCGGTGCCTTACAACCAGTACACTGGTGAGTCGTCGCCATAGCCTATCTTAGGAAAGCAAACCCACCGATGTTAGCCCCAAATCCCAGATGATGCGTCTCTGAAAGCGTGGATGATAGATATAAAAAGCCCAATTATATAGTCGGAATTTGTTTGGTGGCTCATCCGCGTGAATCTTATGGCATTCTGCAGTCATGCTTCCTCCGTTGAGGAGCTGGACATGAACGAATTCGTCTGTGACCGGTAGGTTTATTCTGGAATCTGACATTGTGTGTGCTCTGTCGGTCTTCACTTTGGCTAGGTAGAGCCTGGCAATCCTTGTTAGATTTCGATCATTGAAGGATGACGGATAGTGATGGTTGGCGGGGTGGGGGGCATCCCGCACCCCACTTAATCAGTGGTTTTCGATCGTATGAGCGGCCCTAGTTTTCATTTCTAATTTTGAAATGTCACTTTGTTCCCTATACGACATCGGATTTTATATTTCTATCATTAAATAACTGGGAGAACACCGGGCTATCATCCGACTATGAAGAACTAACACCCGCATCCCAGCTCACGGGAAACATAGGTGAATCATACGGGTGCACCAACGAGATGTACAATAGGGCTAAGTTTCTGGAACGTTCCCTAATTGATAGTTTGAATGGCCTTGAATAAATCACTACTGCAAGCTGGAGATTATGTTTCTTATCTCACCTCTCCTGCTCCTCCTTAGGTGCGTTGCACACGATCCTACTCGGGGGTCTGATCTGTAAGATGAAGATAAACAGACGATCCGTCACGATCCTATAATTAGATGCTGAAGTTAACCCTGATGGACCTTTACCGGACACATTGCAAGAATTTCTACTTACAATGCACCTTGGATCGACTGCAGCCTTTTCGTATACACGAAGAGCAGCCTCTGCAATGGTTGGCGTAATCCCTGTCGCATACCCAGCCTGCACAGCCAATCCCAGATCCTTGATCATCATCTGCGTCTTGAATCCCAATCGATAGTTGTTGCTACTAGGGGCATGTGCCACAACTCCCGGTACAGGCTGCACGTTGTCGGCCATGAAGTTCTGGCCTGTCGAAAAGTGAATCACCTCGTGCAAAAGCTTCTCATCGACCCCTGACCGTATCCCAATCGCCATAGCCTCGGCAACCGCCAGCAAAATGGAACAAGATAAATAGTTGTTGCTAATTTTGGCCGCCAATCCTGCGCCAAGGCGTCCGCAATAGAAGAACCTTTCTGGATCACCCATCATCGATGCCACTTGGTGCAGACGGTGCGAGACACTGTTCGTATCGGAAGGTTTACTCTGTCCGATGAGGAAGGATAGTGTTCCTGACTCTGCACCCGGGACTCCACCCTAGAAGCATCATTTATGTGTTAGTGGGATCCTCAACCCGGCGCGGTCGCAAACTTACCGAGACAGGCGTGTCGACATATGTTCCTGATTTTCCGACCAGGAGCGCCTCCCCAACGGCTTGAGCAGACTTCGAGTCAATAGTACTGCATTCCAGAAGCACTCTTTCAGGGTTCTTCCGTGCAGAAATGATGCCTGTTGCCGCGTCAAGATACACCTGGCGTACGTCGTCGGCTCCAGGGACAATTGAGATAATGATATCTGCAAACTCGGCGGCTTCCCGAGGCGATTTGACAATGATAACTGGGCCGGTAGCTTGCATCTCGTGGTAAAATCTCTCGCATGCCGTGCGAGAGACATCGAAAATATACAGAGTCCCTGTCGTGGACATCTTTTGGCGGACATTCTTGGCCATGGCGCATCCCATGGCGCCCAAGCCTACGTCAAGTTCAGCATCATCCCGTCCATTGTAGTGGATCGGCGTATTGTACCAATAAATGCGATATTATTTTCAAACCCGGACATAATGATATATGGCTGTATGATAGCTCGGTATTTGGTGTGGTTAGCGCAATTTGGTAGCAGGTCAATTGGATCGGACTGCACCTCCCTATATGTACTTCCCCTGAACTGAAGCCGGTATTGACACCCCACCTGACTTTCCAGGTGCACCGAGAAGCCGATACTGAACCTTGTACCGGACCAAATTACAAGCTATGTACAGTAATTTAGCATGTAACCTTTTTAGCATGAAATTACTAACTAAAAAATTTTTGGTGGTTGAATTCCTGGCCTACTGGCTAGATGCCGCTTGTGGGAGCTTTTCACTTTGAACGAGGGGCCATTCGACCTCGTCTCTATCACAAGTGGCCAAAAATAGCTGAGTGCAGATTTTGATTCTTAGTAACTCTCTATCAGGACTGTAAAACAAATGGATACAGATACTCTCCTCCAAACAAAAAAAGGGGTCAAATATCATCTGGCTTAATATAGTGCGTAAAAATCCATCCCGCAGTTTGATTTCACTCACCCGAAGATATCAAGCGAATTACAAGTCTCGTCCAGTATTCCCGCATTGTGCCGCATTTCCCGGTGCAGATTCATCGCAGAGGCATCGACTATGTTCCTCATGGTGATAAGCGGATTTCACAAGGGAGTGAAATTCTTGTTGCGTCTTTCTCGGGTATCATTCGTGAGCCGTGCTCTTTTTCCTGGGTGGAATTCTCATGTTGGACGACTAGAGCTCTAGACACAGCAAGCTGTCAGATTGGAGGAGTCCGAGACTGTTTGGGTGCACGCATCAATAATTATTTGCTCGAACTTACGCTCTAAAACAGGGCTGCCTTGAGGACAATAACGGCAAGGGAATGGCCTGTCTCGCGTGTCTATACTTTCGAATCAGCGTCCTGTGAGTTGCACCATGATCAACGGAGCAAGCACTAACAAGGACCGCGTCCGTGGCGACCGCAAGATTCGCACAGTTTGAAAAAAGTTCCTATCGCTCGTGCCAATATATTTTCGGTACGGTCCTTGCACGGCTCGGGCATCTTCGATGAGTTGCCCATCGCGGAGTGCAGAGACAATGGGAGGCCCCCGCAAAGTAATAAATGACGTAATATCAAGGCAAAAGGTTGACCGGTGATATATCAATATCCTGCGACACCCCACATGCACATACTCGACCGGGTGGGGAATTTGGCAAAGGTCAAAAGTATGCCAAGACATCGTGTAGTCTGGCGAGACTCAAGGCTTTTTCACTTTAAGACTATTGCAGATAGCTGTAGTAACGAACAGGAGGAAACAGTGCTTATCATGGAGTTGTCATCCCCAACCTGGCTCAAACCAGGAAAGACGAGCCGTGAACGCAAAATAGATAGAGTTCAAATGAAAAAAGAAACTGGCTATCTACGAGTATCCTACTTCACTGACTATTGATAGCCCACTATCTCCCTCTCTATTTCCTTACGCGGTGTGTCCAGCAGTCTATGTCCATCTTGTATCTTCTGTGCATGGGGTTGGGTTTAGCATACGGAACCGTGGTCAAGAATCAGGACCTGGTGAGCGGGTTTTGATCTTGGGATGCCAGCTGAAACAGAAAGGAGGGGAATCTCAAGAATACTTCACCAACAGAGCCAGCTAGAATTGGTAGAAACAAAGGCCGAGGGATTGGGAAAGAGGTTTTGTTTGTGAAATTACGAGATAATAGCAATGTAGTTGCACTGCTACTTCTCAAATTATCCCCTTGCGGATAATGAGCAAACATCAAGGGCTAATGAAGGGATATCGTAGATAACCTCTCATTTTCGATAGTGTTGCTTAAAGTCATATTGTAGCGCATCGGCCGCTCTCCGCAGCAAAGCGCCAACCTCCAGGTCTGTCTCCGCCTTCTTGCACGTTTTCAAAAACTCGCTTTCCTCAAGAGCTGTTTCCGGGTCTCTCTCAAACAGAAGACGGAGATTGCCAGTCGACACTGGGTCCACAATCTCATTATACTTTGCCCGGCGAACGGTGTCATATATGTCCAAGATTGTATCGTCTGCTTGGCCTGAGTATATACCCTCGAGACAATCAGAGAGTCCGCCAACATCCACAATTCCTCCTGTCAACCCCAGGCCTCCAAAAGGATTACATACTGCGGCAAAAACAGGCTTGTAAGCCAACATGAAGAAAGCAACGCAGCGCTCAACTAGGGTATCACTTACAATGCGCAGCATCAGCAGCCAATACAAACCGTCCGACCCTCATTTTCTTGGAAAGACGCTGATGGACCTTATAAGGACTAAAGCTGACAACT
The DNA here is from genome assembly GCA_037042255.1 of Penicillium sp. PG106-07D. Lineage (NCBI taxonomy): Eukaryota > Fungi > Ascomycota > Eurotiomycetes > Eurotiales > Aspergillaceae > Penicillium > Penicillium sp. PG106-07D. Next base: position 10,588 of record JAXQJV010000144.1, on the reverse strand, counting down.
TTGTAATCCTCAGGGTCAGGGTTACCCGGTAAGCATGCCTTGAATTTCATTGGTTGTCTGGCCTTCAACTCGTCAAAGCTGAGGCCTGGCACCTCACCGTAGGTGACACGCCAGAGTCCATCATTGCTGATCCGTGCGGCCATATACCAGTGTTCTGGGTGAATGATGAAGTTGGAATCCCAGTCGAACCCATGTTTCTCGAACGGGTAATAGGTCTGAACTTGCATATCAGTTGACCTTTTCATGTTCCAATGCGTCGGGCTTATACGTACGTTCGTAGCAACGACTTGCTGCTCCCAGGTAAAACCGGGAAACTCCCAATCCCCGAATAGAGAACGGCGAACCTGACTATTCGCACCGTCACACCCAACAATATACTGCGCCTCCAATTTCTGCAGGCCCTTGGTTGTTTCCACATCCACCCATGCCTTGGCTCCATCCTGGCCAAGCCCAGTGACTTTATGAGAGAAGAGTATTTCCACATGGGGTAGCTTATTGACTTGACGTTGGAGGACAAGGTTCAGCTTATTCAGTGGAAAGCAGGTCATGGGAGTTGGATTCGGTTCATCGCTTCCAGCAGCACGGACTCCACTCAAAAATTCGCCATTCAGCTTTCGCCAGCATGCTCCATCTGGTACAAATGCACCTTCGGATTTCATATCCTCGTACACTCCAGCACGGCGCAGTTCGTAGACGGCTGGTGGAGAGTAATGGGTGGCGCGTGGACGATCATCGAGCGATTCTGCGGCCTCAAGAAGTCGCACAGGTATGCCCTTTTTGCCGAGCATTACTGCTAGCAGCAGCCCGCTGGGGCCAGCGCCGACGATGAGAACAAAAGGAATCGTCATTTAGAGTGAGGATAAAATTGCGACTGTCTGATTGGATTGATGTGGGCGTGCTCAAGGCTTTGCTCCATGCTGGGATAGGTGGTTGAAATATATACGGTACCTGGCGGTGGAGAATCCCCAGATCCACGCTTCGCCCTATCTTGGGTAATAAAACGGGGTTGAATCAAACCTTTGACCTTTAGCACAATGTAGGTTTCAGACAGAAGAATACAACATAATTTTTTGATGCTCTCATGGGCACGAGTGGGGGATGGGACAATAGTGGGTTGCACCCCACATGGATATCTTCGGGCATAGAAAATATGCTCAAGACCAGCATTCGGAAGCTCGACCACAAGTACTAATAGGCCACATCGATTGCATTGGGTTTTGTTTCTACGGGGACTCTCAATGTTTTGCTATGGAGCTGTTTATTGTCTCTGTTTCACATTTAAACCTTCCTGTCAATGCTAAGTTGGATACATTGCATCGCGGCAACGTGCTCTAAGACAGTAGGTACGATAAGTGGACGGGAGGAACAGGTATATAGATTCACAGATCCCTTAGCTAGCGCCGTATTTGCACAGAATTCCTGACAGGGACACCGTTTGAGCCATCCCGTCTGTGATCATAAACTATCCTGACCATCAGGTGTCAACAAGGTGTCACTGATTATATGTAGCACGTTGCAATACTCCTGGACATTCCATTTACCCACTTCTTCAAGTTGAGAAGCAACATTCATAAACGACCTCCGGGCCGCTCCGTATGGAGTGCAATATTCCGCGCCATGGAAGGAAACTGGACCGCCTTTCAGGATGAACACAGCGGCTGCCGAGACTGGAGAAGAAGCGGCTTCGTCCGGAGGCTGTGACTGCAAACCCAATGTCCCCAGACTGGTCCAGTCTACCTTTTCAAGGATGTCATAACACAGGCCATCGCTTGATTTGAAGTTGGGAGCTGTCAACAAATAAAGCCCCAGAACAAGTGCCGCATTAAATAACGCCATTTCCGAATGAAGCATAAATCCATCGGACACGCGATGATTCTTGATGGTCATGAACATCCGAGCCGCGTGTAGGCAAGCACGACGGGCACTTGGGGAGTTAGCCCATAGCTTCAGCCGTTCAAGCGCAGCCATTGCAGCTTCGGGGCCATTTCGACCGGCCGCATCTTCAATGACACCTAGGTCACACGTGAGACGAAGACATAGGTAATGCCACAGCATCAGTGAGTTCGTATTTCCGTCCTCGAGCTCCGACCGATAAACATCAAAAGCCGAAACCAGACAAGATCCAATAGAGGGCGAGTTGCCGCTCTCTGTGTCTTCACACGATAGGTTGCCGTTGGGTGTGCAGGGCTCAAACACAAGGGACGCGCGTCCTTCCGTTTCGAGACGAGGCTTGAGCATACGGAGCCATATTAACATAAAAGCTGTTTGAAGTCCCAGTCCAGTGAGCCCTGAAGGAAGATTGTGTATATCAGGTACCACAGAGAGTGGCTGTGTCCATGGGTCCTCGGCCGCAATAAGGGCTTTCCATTTGTGTGAAGAATACACTGTGAACAAGGCATCACAGCATAGAAAGGGCAATTGGACCTTCCCAGGTGAAAGGATAGGCGCAACATTTAGCATGTGTGCCGAGTACACATCAGTCAGAATCAGGCAGGCCGTAAGACTAACTCAATGTTAGAGGGTCACTTAACCGTCATTAAAATTGCCATACCGTTGAGCAGATTGGATCCGAGCCCACGCCTTCCACATGATGTTCTCATCTCCCACAGCTTGTATGAGAGTATAGCTGTAGCTGCGCGAGTCGAAATGTCCCCTATCTTTAGCCATCTACGGCAAATAAACATTAGTCTGCGGCAGGGTAAATGGCTTGACTGGCAGCAGGTGGGACATCTGACCGATATTGCTTCTTCATAAAGTGATTGCCGTCGGTCTTCAAAAGCTAATTCCTAATCATGTGTCAGTAAAGGAGGAGTTGCAGGACGTGAATGAACTCACAGACGTCGAGGCTGCAATGAATAATATGAGGCAAGCGCTACCCAGGATAGTCAACAACTCCGGGCCTGGACAGTGGCGGAGACTTTGGGATTCCAGCTCAGCTCTACAGTGGTCAATGGCGCCCTATAGAGCTCGAAAAATTCAGTATACCTTGAGCCCACCCCATAGGGAGCTAGAGTGTGAACTGACCGGTAAATGGTTGGCAATCAATTTGTGAGCTGTCTTTCTGTTGAGGATCATCATACCCACCAAGCACATGGGAAACAGCAGGATACTGGGCGTATCACACGCCTTGAACGTCCCCGGATGGACAAAAGGTAGATGAACATGGAATTGACCAAAGTATAGATCCAGGCACAGGTCTAGAATATCGATGGGTGGTGGTTCACCGTTCCATGGCTCATGAGATTCGAGGCCATTTGTTTGATTCGCGCTGTGAGCCGCATAGCTGGTCATACTTTGAGCCAGGCGGTGCCAGCAAGCCTCGGTAAGACCCCAGGGCTCCCCGGTCGCGGGTGAGGGCTCAAGTCTTGCTATGGATTTCAATTCAGTCGAAGAGAAGATATTATCTTCGGGGTGAAGAAAAATGTCATCCCAGCACACAGGAGACGGGGAGAGAGTGACTTTCCGCCGCCTTGTGGGCCAGAGGCGTCGCACCTGCTCAAACTGCTCATTTGAAATATTATCTTTTTGGTGGTGATGGAGTCTGTGATCTCGTGGCGATGGTGGTGTCAAAAGCAGCTCATCCCACAGAACGGCGCCAAGATCCAGATGAGGTATGCTATCGAACGTACCAGAGGTGGTAGATGGCTGTGTCACTCCTAGAGACGCGTGCATAGGTTGATCAAACGGAGGCAATCCCCGTCCGGGGCTTTCAGGAGCCGCGGTTTGCGGCGGATGCTGATCATCTGATACTCCCCCGGCGCTAGTGTCTTTGAGGGATCCGGGTAGCCCCTCAGTATAGGAAAGTTGTATTTCCCGCATGCTATCGTCAAGATGCATGCCATTCCAATAATCGTTGACTGGGTCATGAGCACTAAGATCCTGAGTCGTCGGACACTCAGGCGGCGTGTTGCGCTGCGACGAGGAAGGTGTGCAGGACGGAAGATTCCCACTTCCTGTATTCGCCTCTCCGAAACCAGCATCTAGCGGAGCATTGACAATCTCTAGTGGCTCATCCATCACAGGCTCGCTTTGTGGCACAACTCCTTTCTCCGCGTCCTGCGGAGATGCTAAATGATGGTTTCGGACATGCCGATTCAGCACGTCACTATGAACGATCGCGTCAGGGTAAAGACAGATGACTACAGGAATCAAAATGCGCACCTTCTAGCGTAAGTCCTCCCGCAGGATTTGCATTTGAACGGTCGTTCCCCCGTATCTTCCGGAACGAAGAGTTCTCAGCGTATCGTCTTGCGGAATAGTTTCAAGACACTCACGTGATCGTTGATGGCGTCTCAAGTGCTCAACTTTAGAAAAGACGCGATGGCACTTTGCACACTTACGAGCCGCAACGTCGGCATTCCTCATCATCAGGTCGTACAACAAGAAGAGGGGGCGTAAGAGTCAAGTAGAAAGACGGCGTGGGTGAAAGAAAGATGGCGCAGCCCGTGGGGTTGGAAAAGTGCGGAGACAGCAGACCCGGAAGTTGGGGAAGCCAACCTGGGAAAGCCAACCATGGGGCCGCATTTGCTCATTAGTGTTTCCATTACTGTCCAGTCCTGCTCGTAAGAATGGAAGGGTAAGTGTAGACATCTGACAAGATTTAGGGGCATCATTTAGGTATCACTGTGATACCTTATAGTTCATAAGGAACTCAGGCTTATGGATCTCGGTAGGAGCTATCTAGTCAACTGTGGGATATCTATCTACTAGACAACTATCTAATACGCTCTGTATAATAAAGCGGGTAGATTTCTAGCCCCCCAAACGTCCCCAGACTTGCTAGAATTCGAGTTAAAACCACGAGTTCACTTACCTCATGGCAAAAAACTTTAGAGGTGATCAAAAGCATGGATTACCAAGGTATATCAGTAGCCCATTCGATATCTGATGGAAATTTGAAGAACCACGATGATTTTAGGGGGGAAACCGACCGTAGTTCGACGTGGTAGGAGATGTGGGAGAAGGAAAGTTGCAAGTGGGGCTGTATGCCAAGGTATTAAATATGGGTCCCAAGAGGTAGCCACTAACCCGGTTAGACTCCGCGAAATCCAACTCTTGATGGTAGGTCGTTTATCAAACTACTTCCTGGACTGCCTAAGGCAGCAACAAACAGCCAAGCAGCCAAGATAAACATCAGAAGTCGAATTCAAACAGAATACACCACAGTATGGTCCGAAGATAAGCCTTCCCCGACAATCCCGCGTTCTTCATTGGCTCATAAATTCTACGACTCCAAACAATTCAAACACACCAAACACTTCGTTGCACGCCGACGGCGTGTATGGCGACTTGCCATTGGAGAATCCGTTGTTTAAACCCGGAAGTAGCAAAGTTATCTCGGAGAACGAGGTTATAGCAAACATGAGCATCATTGTAAACATCATGGGCTTTGGGCATTTGACGTTATATTCTGACTATAAATACAATGGTATATCTACCTATACGGTAGCAATAAGATCAACACGATCCATAGCTATCGGTTAGGTATCATACTACTGGCTTACACTCTTCCACCTACTTTTACATCCAATAATCACACACAACTTCCAACACATCTAACCCTACCGTACATACAAAATGCTCTACAACCGTATCGCAATCTATGGCCACCGCGGCTGGTCCAGCTCCGCCATCGCACAAGCCCTCCTCACCTTGGGCGCCCCAGCAAAACTCCTCTACAAACCCGGGTCCAACTCCAACGGGTTAACCGGATCCTTCGAAGAGATCAAAGTTGACATTCAAGTTCAGGAGGCCTACGGGCAGCACTGAAGGATGTTGATATTGTAATGTACATCGCCCCTTCTCTTCCTTTCTCAATAGTCTCTATTCTGGTTCAACAACTAACATCCCGTATAGATCGCTCGTTGGCAGGGAAGCTATTCCCCTCCAACACGCTTTTATCCAAGCAATTGCCTATACGGATGTTAAGCTATTTGTGCCCTCGGATTTGGCGTTTCGCTGTGATGAGCGGGGTCTGAATATTCCGGTTAATAAGGAGAAGAATGACGTTGAGCGTGCGGCGAGGGAGGCGGGCATTGCGACTACGGTGATTTTACCGTTTGTGTTTGCGGAGTCTGGGTTGAATACTGGGTATGAGATTATCTTTTCTTTTTGTTTTACTCCACCCTTTCTTGGGAGATACGAGTGGAACTAACCGATTGATATTCTCGGGATAGACTATTAGGCGTGGACGTGGAGAAAAACCGCATTGCATTCGCCGGCGACGCGGATAACCCGATTCTAAACGTCTGGCAAGTTCACTCCTTTTTATCTCCATCCATTCCCCTCAAGCAAATCGCTGACCTTCTATCTCCAGTACTCGCTCATACGTCTCAAAAGCCTACGTGACCCTCTTCGCCACGACCCCAATCCCCATCCTCCAAAACCGCACCGTCGCCCTCTCCGAAATCCACACTACAGGCGCCGAATAGCCACCGCGCTGGAAAGGAAGCACGGCACGGCCCCCCAAATCTTTCACCAGAGTCTGGCCGAGGTTGATTGGCAGATTCACGAGTGTATAAGAGCTGGGAAGCCGGCCTTGGGCTGGTATTGTCGGCGGAGATGGGGGACGGGGACGTGTGTGGAGGGGGTGATGTTTGGGATAGGGATGGGGTGGCTGAGAAGGAGACTTTGGATGATTTGATTGTGAGGGGGGAGTTGGGGGCGTATCGAGCTTTCGGGGGAGACTGAAGTTTTTGGATGGGACTTTTCATGATAGCTAACCTAGTGTGGGAATGGAGGTTTGGAATATGGTTAAGATGCGAGTTCATTGTAGCTGCTAGATTCGTGTATGCCGAGATCATGAGATATTGATATTGCTGCTAAAACGCCGTAATGAATGGGGTAGAGAGGAGTTCAAAAATGCTGAAAATAGAAGATGGGAACAGAGCACACAAGCAAATCACGCTCCAAAGACCCAGAGAAGCACCGCCTAGCAAGCACCTATATATGTCGTAAGTCGTGACTGTCAACTATGCATTGTTGACAGTTCAAGTAAGCTAAGAGATGGGACGAATATGCAAAATAGAGCTAACAGCAAAAATATCATCAATAAACATCAGTCGTAATCCATCAGTGGTATAGCGGCGCTCGACGCGGCGACAGGGATTATATGCAGCATCTTCCGCCAATGTAGTCGGCACGTATCTTTTAGCCGCAGAGCGACAAACGGGACTTGTCCAGCCAGAATTTCGTGAATGAAACCCAGCACTGCTAAACGAGCGTGGCCATTCTCAGCCACTCCCAACGCTACCAGGTCGACTACCACCCGTGCTGCCGGCGCTGTAGCTGCCTCGCCGGGCATCTTCCGGCTCCAGGTTAAGCCGGTAACGAGGCGCGGCCCGCGGTGGAGGCATTAACGAATACTACGGGGGCTCTGGTGTAGGCGCTGGCACGGGTCTGTCAAAGACATGGTCCCGGAATTGAATATCTGGTGGCGGTGGAGGTCTGGAGCGTGATCGTCCTTCGCGACGGGACTTGCTGGACCGCGAAGAACGTAGCTTGTAGCTACCACTTCCGTGAGAGCGTCGGGGTGCGATAGGCGAAAGATCGCGGTAGGGTTTGCGCGCGTATGCATCATGCCAATGCCGGCGGCCGCGAGAATCTGGTGGTAGGGATAGGTTGTTATATCGGGATCGATATTTGGGGAAGGCATCATTAATATCCTTGCGAGGGGAATGGTCCGATGCTTCGGCATCGTAGGTATGTGAGTGTGAATAAGAGTGGGAATACGAATAGGACGGCGCTTCGTCTACACCCGTACTCGTAAAATAGGTATACCAGGCTGAATGGTCTCGACCTCTAGAGCGTGGAGGACGATCTATGTAAGGTAGTGCTCCTGGAGACTATACTCGTGGAGATGAGACCCTCGAGCGACCACTATCTGGTCTGGCAAAGAATCCCGATTCCGGTCTGCGACTACTAGACGCGTGATGGTTATCCGAGCTCAGACGCCGCCGGTGAATTTTCCGTCGACTCGGCCGATCGGAATCGTTATGAGTCTTGTGCCGGCGCGACCCCGATCGATGCGGGGGATATGAGAAGTAATCTTCCTCATCAGGCAGCGGATCTTTCCCACTAAAATGATAGTGATAAGCGCCGAAACTCGGAGGTGACGCCCGATGAACGTTCCTCTTTATATAGTCATATTCCAGCCGCTTGGCGACGCCTTCGTGCCACTGGAGCATTTCCGGGTCTGGTTCTGAGGGAGACGTATCACGGGGGATACTCTTGGGGAAGATCTCGCTCTTGGCATCGACTATATCCCACATTCCCACCGCGTTGTTGAGAAACCGCTAGTGCTCATCCGGGTCCGTAAGCAGCTGAACGGTCTCCCAGCGGACGAAGCCATTTGGGTAAAGCGAGGGAGCTGCCGGTGGCTCGTAGGGACTTTTGGAAGGCTGAAGGCTGTGGAAACATCCCAGTGATTGGTAGATGAACGAGAGGGCTTGGGATTTGGTCTCGAGGAAGAGCGGATCGTAGTTACCGCCGAATTTGTGATAGAACGCGGCGAGGCGGTCTGAGTGAGATCGGTCGTTGGGTTGGAGTCAAAGGAGGGCTATTTCTGATAGTTAGTATTTGTATATTCTAGTCGCTTTCCCCCTCGAAGTGTTCCGTCTTTTCAAGGTGGTTATCTCACTATTAACTGCGTGATCCCGAGATATAGTTGCTCTAATAACGGAGCCGAGCTTTTCTTCGGGTTGATCAGGGTCCCCTAGTGGCTGGACGCAGATATCATGGCAGGGCGGGGACTGGCACGATCGGATTCATCTCTACTTATAGTTCACTCTGTTGATGATCACAGCTTTAACTACCTTACGGGCTTTGAGGTCCTGGCTAAGCTGATTAGCATTCGTCGGCCCATCAACCCGCAATTTCCACTTGGGTTAATTGCAGTAGCGCCCCGAACGGACTCCCCACGACTCCAACATCTTGCACCAACAAATTAACAACCCCGACCACCGACCGCGCCATGCGCATCTAAGCTGCAATTGCATACCCAGTCCTCCCTATACTCGTTGTCTCCCTCCCGCCATCTGCAAGGCATGCTGCAGGCGCAGTAACACCCCTTCTTCGCCCGGCCACGTTATCCGGACCGCGGACACTCCTCGATTCCGCCCATCATGTGTGTTCAACTTCAAGCTGTCATGCGACCTCCAACATCAACCGCGCAGCTAACATGCCTCCCTCCACCAGGACCGTATTCTCCCTAATCATCATCAACAAGGCCGGCGGTCTGATCTACCAGCGCGACTACCAGGCCGGTCTCCGCAGCCTCTCCACCAATGACTACCTCGTTCTCGCTGGTACCTTCCACGGGTATGCCCACCACCTGACTCTCAGGGTCTTGCTCTTGCCTGAGTGAACACTCGCTAACAAGCATTGACAACAGTGTCCACGCCATCACCCGCTCTATCACCCCCAAGCTCCCCCTCGCGCCGACGTCGCCCGCCCTCGTATCGCCCTCCGGCAACGCGCCCGTAGGATATAGCTATCCCAACCCCGGCGTCCCCGCGTCAGGTCTGGAGTCTCTCGAGACGGAAAAGTTCCGGTTGACATGCTTCCAGACGCTGACGGGGACCAAGTTTTTGCTCTTCACGGACCCAATGACGGGCAATGTGGAGACGATCATGAATAAGATCTACGAGCTATATGCCGACTATGTGATGAAGAATCCGTTCTATCAGCTGGAGATGCCCGTGCGATGTGAGGCGTTTGATCGGCATTTGGGGGCTTGGTTGCGAGGGCGGACATGACTCATGAGCAGTCCAGCTGTGGAGTGGTTATAATACTGCTGCAACAAAGGAGGAGAGCTGGGATGTAGTCTGTGATGACCTTACGAACTAGACATTTCCTTTTTTTTTTCGTTCTTTTCATTCCTGTTTACCGTACTTGAGGAGACCAATGCCTCGACTGTGCATAATACCAATCAACATCAACTGAGTTGACATTTTCGTTCCCGTACAGTGAGTTGTGTCTGTCTACCTCCAAGACACATGGCAATCAGAAGGGGGCCCCGGCTTTCAAGTATACAGGGACAGGAATATTAAGAAGGTAACAGGAATAAACGCCGGGTATGCATCATAGATCGCTTCCAAGGAAAGAGGAATTCTACGCAGTGTCCATCTTGTCCTCATCCTTCTTGTCCTTGTCACCACTCTCCTCGGGGATATTGCCCAATTCCGTCTTGCCCTCAGCCGCCTCCCGCTCCCGCTTCTCCTTGTCTTGTCGGTTCTTCTCTTCCTCCAAAGATAGCCGCAATGCGAATGCCAGCTCAGGGTCGTTCTCCGCGGCATCCTCAAAGTTGAACCCAGCCTCGTCACCACCTCCTGCACCGGCACCACCAGTAGGGGCATTCTCGCCGGCCAGGATGGGGGTTGTTTGGAGCTCTTCGCTCAGCAGATGAGGTCCTGGAGGAATGATGGCGAGGTAGGAGTTGTCACCGCTTGACACATTATCCACAAAAGCCTCCAGCTTCTTAGTTTGATCGGACTCCAGGTCACCGAATGCCATAAAGTTCTATTTTTGTTAAGCTCATAATTTGTATTTGAGCTTTCATAATTTCTGAACCCCAAACCACATCTACTAG
>JAXQJV010000143.1:0-31060 GCA_037042255.1 Penicillium sp. PG106-07D | reverse complement strand
ATCAAGAAAGCAGGTAAAACAGGGAAGGCGAAGGTTATAGGTGGAATAGACTATGGTGACTTTGAATATGCTTGAAGGTCATATTCAACTACTGATGCTAAGGGTATATTCCTAGGCTATCTTAGTGTTTACCATGTCGTGCTAAGTATTTTTATTAGGTTGAGAAATATTTTAACGTGTGAAATTTTGACGTATATATACCTACACGGTTCGATCAGAGCGTATTTTCGGTAATATAGGTAAATCATTTTTTGGAGATTTCAGACAGGCTACACTGTTCTAATGCTAAGAATTTATACGCTGCTAAAAATCAAGCAAAACTTGGTTCTGGTTGTTGATATACCTTGAGCTGAAAAATCGTATTCAGTATGGTGTTCTGGTGTCCGCAATGATAACATAATTGGCAGGTCATTGGGGGCGAATTGATAAGGACACTCCCTACTTTTATTGTGGGCAACCTTGATTAACTAACTTGTGTAACGTAATTCCCGCCCGACCTGGTCACCCCGCCCGTCCTGGTCACCCCATCCAAAATCGCGTCTTCCTACCAACTCTTCTAATTCAACCACCTACCATGACACCAATTCGCCCTGAATCCCGGCAGAAAGCCGCAAGTCAAGAGGGCAAGATATTGTTAGCCCTTTCTGATTTGAAAGAGGGCCGTGTCAAATCTATTCGCGCTGCAGCGAGGCTATATGCAATACCTTACTCTACCCTACACGTACGCGCGAACGGCCAGGTCTCAAGCGTTGATTCTCGCCCTATAGGCCATAAATTGACCCAATTAGAAGAGGATTCACTTACTGAATGGATACTCTCTATGGATTCGCGTGGTGTATCCCCTAGGCCGGCTACCGTGAGGATTATGGCTAATATCATCCTACTGGCCGCGCGCGGTAGCCACCCTTCGCCTACTGTGGGCAAGAATTAGCCATCATCCTTCATTAATCGCCGCCCAGAGCTCCGAACGCGATTCTCGCGAAGATACGATTACCAAAGAGCCCTAAACGAAGATCCGAAATCGATTCGGCAGTGGTTTACGACCGTACAAACCGTTATTGACGAGAACGGTATACAATCGGAGGATATTTATAACTTTGATAAAAAAGGCTTCGCAATAGGTCTTATATTTTCGCAGAAGGTAGTTACCCGCGCGGAATACTACGGTCGGAGATCTCTTCTTCAGCCAGGAAATTGTGAATGGGTTACCGCGATCGAATCAATCTGCGTAGATAGCTATTCACTACCGCCATGTATAATCTTCAAAGGCAAAGTGGTCATCGAAGGATGGTTTGATGGAAACCTACCGAAAGACAAGCGAATCGAGGTCTCAAAGAATGGCTGGACTACCGATGAGATTGGTCTACGCTAGCTAGACAAACACTTTATCCCACACACGAAATCGCGCGTACGAGGTCGGTTTCGGCTATTGATTCTTGATGGTCATGGTAGCTACCTTGCGCCGCAATTCGACCGAATCTGTGCAGAAAACGATATTATACCTCTTTGTATGCCTGCGTATTTATCGCAACTAGAATATGGGGACCTGTGAAATCGAGTCTTGTAATTCTCTCGAGAGCTGGCGGCGAAGTTAATCAAACAGCTCTCTAGAGGTCTTTGTTCATGTTTGGATAGAGCGTGAAAGGGTCAACAAAACTGGTGAGCCGGAAAGAAACAACCACGCACAAAAGCTCAGGCTTCCTCTTTCCAACGCTTCATCGGGCTTGTATCGCGCCAAATCGGATGGGTCACCAGCGTAATTTTATCCATCCCCAAGAATCGTCCAGGGGTTCAACCAGACAACTAATAATGCAGCCAATTCAATATGACCTTTTTGCGCATAAACATGCTATGTGACAACCAATGACTATCTTTATAGGTTTCTAAAACGGCATTCCCTCTATCTTGTCGGGTAAAGCTGGAAGTTGCGTGATGAGGTGGGAAAGATTCTGGAATTGGGAGCCATGCGGGTGAACCATGCGGGTGAAATTTAACAGATGCAGAACCCCTAGTATACGCGGAATATAGAATGATCGTGAATTCTCAGGCTAAAAATTTTCATGAAATTGATCAACAATTTTTTGGGGCGAGGCCGATAGCAACCCCCAGCGCGAACCGCCTCTACTAGCTTCGGTTGATTCCCCTCCCCTCCCAAGCTCAATGATTCCTGCTCAAGGGGCATATACCAGACACAAATCATGTCAAGCACAACTGGCACGATGACTTTGGCTTCAACTTGGTCCCCAGCGAGCTGTCCAGCTTCAACAGATATTTGGGATATTTATATATACACAAGTGCTGTATTTTTCTTACTCGGTGATCTCGACGCGGCCACAAACTGCGCACCTTCCAGATACGATCCGACTTCAACTTATTATGCTGCCTCCTGTCCGACTAGATATACTTCAGCCTGTGCGAATGGCGTCGATGACGCGACAACCGTGTGCTGCCCGACGTGAGTCCTGCTCTATCCATTTCCATCTCTTCCTTGTTTGTGATACTGATGAAATCGTTTTTTTGAAGAGCGCACATCCCCTGAGTTGTGCGCCAACGAGCCCAAAAATGTGGAATTCGACCACCGTCAGCTATTTACAAAGTTTTCGAGTTCGTATACTGCCTTAGTCACAACAACTTCAGTCTTTGAAGACTCGAACCAAGGGACAGGAACGCAAACCGCTGTTTTCACGCTAAGCTTCGATGCGGTCAACGCTTTTGGGATAGATACGTGCCGGTAAATCTACTTACAAGAGTTTGCGTTGGTCTGATTTTGAAATCCCTAATTATAAGCTCTTTCCCCGTAGATGACAACTATAAGCACTAGTCTTTCAAGTACTCTTTCGACATCTACCTCACGTAGTACTCTGACAGTGACAACCGCCGAAAAGCCACTAGCCCAGCATCATCCCTTCCATCAACATCCGGGGAACATAGCTCTCATAGAAATAATCTATCTACCAGGGCCATTACGGGCATTACTATTAGCACAGTTATAGGTATAGCCTCTTTCATCATCATCCTCGTCCTAGTTTAGAAGCGGATCAAAGTCGCCGCATAGGTTCACCGCAAAACTACCCCAAAATCAAGCGGTACGAAACTTATTTACAGGTACTACCCTACAGAGCAATATTCAAGAAGACAGGATACGCCTACTAAACTAGAGCCGACATCGATACCACCAGAGGCGCCAGGAATCGAGTCGGTAGCAGAGAAAGAAGGTTAGATGGGATACGTTTACGACATTTTAATAGCATCTTTTCATCTCTTATGTGAGAAAAGTGCTTAGCTATAAGGCATGTTTCAGAGCTAAGCTTCTGGTAGCATGAAGAACCCTGGTTTCACAGCGTAGACAGCAAGTTATTAAGTACCAGAGAACAATAGAGTTAAGATCATAGCCGCGAAGAAACCATATCACAGCATGCGCAAAGACTGTCTTCCTTGAAATACTAGGAACAATGCCCCTTGCTTGTTGAGCTCGTAATGATAGCTCGAGCAAGAGTGATAGAGCATTCACCGGCGCTATTGTCTGCCATCGATGATGCAAGACATGTGATGGTCGATCACCATTTCAACCGTGACCTGAGTCCGTAACTCGCGCATTCATAGTATGTCTGTTTGATATGCACCGTAACACCAAGGATCCCTTCCTTGTTGGGCGAAATGAAGTGAGCAGAACTTTGAGAATATTGAACCATAGGTGACCAAGGAAAGAATCCCTCTATTTTGCTAGTTTCTTAATACATTTGTCAATTCCATGAGCGTGTTGACGAGGGGCTTACGACCGCAGAAATCATGTAAGGCCCCAAGCCACAACACACACGTTGGAGGACAACCTCCTAAAGCGGAAACAGATGCTGATTTGGAGAAATGTGCGTAGAAGTAATATCTCTCTCCATCTGAGACGGGAGTCTACTTTGGTAGCAACTGTGTACTGAGAAAATGGCATACAAGTACTCTTTCAAATCGAAAGGAATAAAGCAAACGATTTGGACGATGTGGAGCTAAATCTGATATTATTATTCCCTCAAAAATAATCCACATGTATATAGCGCTCCCTTCGCCCCTCATCCCTATACCTAGTTACGATATCATACATTGAAAGAATGAAATTAGATTATAAGAGAGAGCATAAGGGCAGCCATGGTGTATATAACACCCGTGGAGACCAAGATAGAAGAGGCAGCACCGGTGAAAAGAGAGTTGTCGGCGCTAATGATTGAAGAAGAAGAAGAAGAAGAAGAAGAAGAAGAAGAAAAAGAAGAATGAGCGTTAGCGCCAGAGGTCTTATGCGCAGCAGAGGAGGAAGCACTGGATGTGAAGAAGCCTGACGTTGAGCCCTTAGCATAGGTACCGTTTAAGGAGCCAGAGGAGCCAGAGGAGCCAGAGGAGCCAGAGCTAGTCTCAACAGCACCGGCAGTGGTCCCAGTCGTTGTGGCGTCAAGGATGGTGGAAACGCCTGTCTGAGTGGCCGTCACAGGGCAGATTGTTGTGTAGTCAACCAAAGTTTCTGTCGTGACATATGTAGTGTGCTCCGACGCCGGGCACTTTTTCACCGATGATGGGCAAGCCGTAACCGTTGAGGTTCTAGTGGTAAAAATGGTTGATGTTGTCGAGCCATCACTGCTGCTACTTCCTGAATCCTTGCCCGGTTGCGAGCCTGGTTTGGGAAAATGAGTGGGACTCGAGCCCTCGGTGAGGGGGCACACAGTGGTACCAACCACCACTGTCTCTGTGGTCAGATATGTGGTTAGCTGTCGAGCCGGACAATCTGTCACCGTGGAGGGACAGGCTGTAATAGTAGTCGTACGAGTGGTCAGGATCGTGGATGTAGTAGACTGATGAGCGGGTGGTGGTGGTGGAATCGATCCAGATGGCGCATCAGGAATACTACTTAAAGGCACTCCGGGCATACTCGAGATGCTGGACGTGGTAGCTCCCGACGATGAGACGTAAGTCGGGATTTGGCCCCTTGATGCCGACGACCCTAACGGAATTCCAGTGGAAGAAGACGGGGATACGAAGGAACTGAACCCAGCCGTTCGAGAAGAGGGAGCACGAGATGATAGGATGGAGCTGGAGGCGACGGTAGAGAGCTTGACGGGTGGAAGGGAGCTCGATTTGACAGCAGTCGGGCTGGACGAGGGAATGGAGATGGAGATCATGGTCAACGACGCGGGCACCCTGGATGACCCAAGGCTGACGGGGGATGACGATGGCGTGCGAACTGGCGTGGCAGAAGCTACTACAGCCGAGGAACTCATGACCACTTTGGTAGACGAAGCGAGCCCAGCGGGAGACGAAGAAGACAACGCCGCAGACGAGGCTACGACGGAGCTGGACAGCACTCGAGCCGGAGAACTGGACGGGGTACTGCTTGGGGTGACAGCCACGCTCGACAGAGCGGATGAACTGGCGACGGGGGTTGAGCTGGGAGTGGACGTGGTGCACACTTGAGTGGTGGACAGGGGCAACTGGAAGTCATCAAAGTCGAGGGTAAAAGCGGATTCTGAACAGCCCCAGACGAACAACAGAGCCTGACTGGCAGCGGTCGGTTGGTACGAGACCGTATAGACAGTCCAGTCTGGGTCCGCCCCGACTGCAGAGGGATTAATGGTAATCCGGTTGAAGAAACTGCTCCAGCCATTCGTCATCCAGCCGAGATAGCAATAGTTATATTGCGAGGCGACAGTGGTCGTCGCAATGGCCTTGTAGCTGACCGACAGCGAATAGGTCTTGGAGGTATCCAGTCCGGTCAATGTTTGCTTCAGGTAAGTATACGTCGATGTTCCCAAAATGGTACTGGAACAGGGTCAACTCGGAAGGCGAGGAGGAGAGGAGAAACGAAGGCCGCGACTCACTAGTAATCACTGCCATCCGCCGCATTGCCAGACACCACCTCCCCGTTGGAGGCAGCCGCGGTGGCTCGTTGAGCGGTCCAGTCAGTCAGATCCCCCGACTCAAAAGACGGATTGGCAAAGGCATTGATTGTTTCCGTGGTGCAGGTCACCGTGGCATACACGGAGTTGGTCAGGAAGCCGGCGAGCAGGCCCGTCGCCAGGAGCGTTCGGGGGGCAACCACCATGATCTCGAGGTATAGGACAAAAAAGACAGAATACGAGATGGCTAGCAGTGCACGGAGTTCCAGACGTGGGAAGGGAGAGAAGCATCATCGTCATTTATTAATACTCTGTTGTTTTGATTTTTTTGGTCTAGTTTCTCTCCAGGGACTCACTCGGTGATTCCGAGGTGGAGTCCGTTCCTGGAATGGCGTGCGCATCCCAGATCTCGAAGGCGACGCTAGAGGCTCGGCCTAGTTCACCTCGAGGGCCTCCGTCGGCAAGAAGAACCCATATCAGGGCCAGCTGCCCCACAGCCGGGATTCATATCTTGATTATCTGGAGATGTCTTCGGTAATCCGGATGGGCGATTGTTCCGCTACTGGAGCAGGCTGGAACAACAAAAGCGTCATTATCTGGAGATCACAGAGCATCAAGGCTCGAAGGTCATCCAATCAATGCGTCCTTATAGCTCTCTTCATAGTAAATTAATCATGACCGCAGACGCTACGAGTACGTACGGGGGTGGAGGGCAGACTTTCGAACAATTTTTTTTTTTGGCGCGGTGGCGTGTGGTGGGATCATTAGTGGGATCACTAGCGCCTACAAAATCAAGGTTGGGCACTCGTTCTGGGCAAACAGGAACAGGCCACTCCGGCATATCTGAGCGAGGAACTTTTCGATCCGTCGTTCCTTAGTGGACGAGCTAAAGACCTATAATATTAGAAAAATCTAGCTTCTTGTAGCGGTGATTGAATTCACAATCGGATTAGAGACATGATAAGCCTTTACTCGAAAGATCTGCTGGATGAGGCTCTGGAGTTTGTGTAAGCAATTATAGAAGTGCTACTCTTCTAAATATTTCTAGCAGAAAACATCTTAAGACCTATACATGGCGAAGTTCAATAGAAACATTGTGGTCGATATGGTCGCCGAGAAATCCTATTTAGGGAAAGGCGGTGACAGGAAGCAGAATCCTCGATATACACCATATCCGTATGCTACAGATTACACTGCCGTCAAAGATTTATCGACTAATAGAAGGAAATCGAATAGACTGAAGATAAAAGTAATATATTTCCTTACTTAGGGGTAGAGTAGGAATATTGATATCAAACTGTCAGTAAACGCCGTTTGGCTATGTTATTATAGTGATTCTGCTCCTAGGCGTCAGGATAGAGCTGCATCTTCATCAAAGTAGAAGGGATAGTGCATAGGCGGAGAGAGTGATGCGGCAAGTTCATGTTCAGCTATGGCAAAGAGGGCTACAGAACAGCGTATCGGGGTGCTAGTCTGGGAACAGCAAGACTAATTAGAAGAAGTAACTAATTCACAGGTCCCATTATTACATCTACTACAGCCACTCGATGTTGGATGTTTTGTAGTGCTTAAACGCGTGTACGGTCGTTTCGTTAGCGATCTTGCGCGTAAATAATATAACCATATCGACAAGCACGATTTCCTAGAGGATTATTAACACGTGCGCCTAGAAGCCTTCCAATCGAATACTATATAAAATAGCTTCCTAGCTACTGGTCTAGTACTGATCGATGTAGAGAGAGTGCTTTCTAAGCTTAATATTTCTCTACGAACGCCTACACCACTAAGTAGCCGACCAAGCAGCAGATCTAGCCAATTCACACAAAAAACGCCTAGAACCGCCGTCTAGCTATTTGAGCAAGCTTCTATATTAAAAGATCTACTAAAGCGGCGCTAAATAGCCCTCCAAGCCCGTCAAAAGAGATCTTAGACCAGATAATTAAGGGGTGCTATCTAGCGTTACATAGCGGTGCTTTACTAGCAGAGGGTAATGCGAATCTACGCATGGCGAACGAAAAGATAATCAAACAGCGCAATGGGTCTACTAGGCAGATAGCCCGCGAAGAGGGTTTAACGTCGAAGAAGCCCTACAGCTCGCTGAGCAGGTAAATCAGCCGGTAGAAGAAGATAGGGTCGATTCGCATACGGAGGTCGAATTGCCTAGTCAGCTAATCAGGCCGGTGGCTAGGGTTCCGCCTAGGTGTAGTGGTTGTAGGGAGATTGGTCACAGAACTAATGTATGTAAAAATCGTTATGTCTAGTTGAATTAATGGGTGTTGGTTGAGATAATCGATTTTGAGTTATTCTTCTGGGGGAAAAGTGACCAGGACGGGCGGGTGACCAGGTCGGGCGGGAATAACTAGTTGACTAAGTTGACGTTCCAATGTTAGGTAGGGACTTGGTAAGGACACCCTACCCTTTTTGCAAACGCACCCCAACTGATTCATAAACGTTAGTAAACTACTTATCTAATATGAATTATATAACTTAATGGTAACAACATATTGTTATTTAAATAAGGCTTTTCAGATCTTTGTATGAAGTCTCAAAATTTGCCCAAAGTAAATTTACTTGTGGTCGGAAAGGAGAGTTGCCGTAAACTCTCTGATTTCTCTTCCAGGACCCTGATCTGCTTCTGAAGTGTGAGAATATCTTCGCGCCCTTCAATGAGAATTCTTGTTCGAGTGCTCCTCTGGGTCTTTCGGTTCGATGTGGATTTAACCGGCCCTAGGAGTATGGATTAGTCGCCGGTGTTAAGCTTACGTTTTGTTTTATACCACCGTTACGTCACGGCGTTTTTCCCCTTGACCGGAATGACCGTTGACCCAAGGCTCCCTAGGCTGAACCAGGAAGTATCCTGTTCCAACTACCTCCTCAAAACAAGCGTGCAGGATATCTCTATTGCGTGTATAGCTAGATCAGAGGCCAAGAGTTGCAAGTACCGTTAGCTTTGGATATTACTGCTTAACGGGCTCGTAACGAGCAAAAAGACAGAGCCAACGTTTGGGAAAATGTCAAACCACTTGAAAATCTAAGACCTTCAGAATGTGGCACCACCTACATTGTTTTGGGGTTTTTAGGTTCAGCCGCTGAAAATTGGGGGTTCGCTTGTCTCTTTGAATTTGTCATTCAAAATGACGGATGGTTCTTCCAGTATCCTTATATACACAGCCTCAGAGACTTTACCGTTCCAATTTCTCGCTGTTGGAGTTATATCTTCAGAAAGCCATCAATAAGAGAAATTGATTTCGGTACACAGAAAGGCTCCTTTATACTAATAGGTCCTGGGTCCGCAGAAAACGAGTGCCGTTCATATCACTGCCCTCAATATCAATTAACATCAGTTTGGAATGCCGCACTCTGTCTCGGAAATCTGGGTCACCAAATCCATGAACTCGTCGAACAAATTCTCAATTCGCTCTTCAACAATCTCGATACCGTCGACCAGTGGTTGGATATGCGGTTCTAATTGAATATTCTCCATCGCGGACGCGTGCAGGATGTCCATCACGTTGTCTTTTTGAAGGCGAAGAATTCTTAGTTCTTACATCACTGTTATTACGGCCAACTCGATACGGCGTTTCCTTTCATAGAATTCTGGCACATAGCTGGATTACAATTCCGCATCCTTGTATTGAGGAACAGCTCACCATCGCTTTGAATAGGCATTTTCCAAAAGGAGATAGTGGGAATTGTATTATGCTTGATTGGCTCAAGCGGCTGCTCTAGGAATTTTTTGGGCAGATGCGGTGGGGCGGATACTGAAGCATATTTATGGTTGGAAGAGGGCGTTGGTCTCCGTGGCAATCCTTTTAGCAATTGTCATTTTGCATGTGATAGTCATGCCATAACCTGGGAAAGGATGTGTGTGTCTCGATGGTTCTTTGTGCGTGGCAGGTGCTGTGGAGGTAGCATACCCGAGGTGAAACAGCGATAGCTATACCATATTAACGGGCCAGCCTACTAAGGGACCGCATCTGTATAGGATAGATGGTTGATTGGATAGTATAAATTGAAGAGTTATCAAGGAAATTAAGTTGGGTGAGAAGGCCATTGCAGGAGTCATAGTCTTAGCCCATTTACCAAAACTCAAATTGTTCAGGCATCGGGCTCCATCAGAGCGTATTCCAGATTGTAGCTCGCCACTCATTTCTCTACATGAATGCACATTCAGTTGTTGCACAAGGCTTAGAAGGGGTGGCTCGTAACTTGTCAACAAGCTATTGCTGGATGAGAGATCACCTATTCTCCTCGTTTTCGATGATGTTGTCTTTGCTGGCCCAACGAAGTGTATTCTTGTTCTTCGGTGGGGATACAAAGGTACATTTGGTGCCAGCTGGCGGGCAAGATCGACTTATCAGTAACGCCTGTCCAGCACTTGACTAAGGGCTTGGACAGGAATGTCGCTTCACTGCCTAGACACCGCAAATGCCTTGAGCTGGAGCATGCCACTCAGTACTCCACTCTAGTCCTGGAGGCCGGCTGCTCAGTGTCCGACCACTTCCCTCAGGGCATTAGACGGTATTGTCTGCCCGTTATTTCTGCTGCAGTCTGAGTGTCCACAAACCCTTGGAATGTTTGTCAAACATGAAGAACCGCTCGAGTCATACAGAGCACGATAATAAACAATAAAAGCAGAGAGGAGCAGTACTGAGCAAGCCCCGTTTTAATCAACCTTCGAGCCGTCTCCTAGGTCGGCTTTACCAAACGTCTAGGGCCGGAACAACGCCGGTGGCAAAGCTGTTCGAGAGATGATAGACCTTAAGCAAATAGATAGATGCCATTGTATCTGAATACTTCGTGGTACGGTTTCGGTAAGGCAGCAGGAGTACTTACTAGACTTCCGCAAACCCCCAAAGAGGGTCCAACTTCAGGATCCCAACCCATTGGGGTTTTCTGAAACGCCCTTGGACCACCGCAAAAAGTCCCAAACCCCCCATCATGCAGAAGATCACGCATAGATATGCTGACTAATCAATATATCATTGTCAAGTTGGTGACCCCAGTGGGGTACCCCGCACTCCATCCGGGGTCCAAGAGTCGTATCCCAAACCCCATCCCATCTGAGGCAGATGGGATTGGGCTGGGGTGGGGTGGTTGGGATTTTCTGGGGGTCATGCTTTACGCGGATATTGTTCGCGCGTTTGCATTCAAAGCTCCCCACGTGCCTTAAAAAGCTACAAGAAAACGTCTCGTTGCGCGACCGCGCATCGTAAAATAACGGTGGAACCAAGCAATTCTGGTCCAGTCAATTTCCTCTACTCAAAGGCTCCTTTATCTTGGGTTTCCAGTCCAGTTGTTGCAAATGACTTCATCGTCCCCAGAACAAGATCTTCAAGATGGCGGAGACCGTTGACATAGACGAAGTAATAGGTGGTGCAGGTAAGCCTGCGAGACGGGCAACAGCTATTCGCGCT
Organism: Penicillium sp. PG106-07D; assembly: GCA_037042255.1. Classification (NCBI taxonomy): domain Eukaryota; kingdom Fungi; phylum Ascomycota; class Eurotiomycetes; order Eurotiales; family Aspergillaceae; genus Penicillium; species Penicillium sp. PG106-07D. The sequence goes on along the minus strand of JAXQJV010000143.1, from coordinate 19,770 downwards.
GAATATATGCCATAACTAACGTCCACACAGGTCCGCCGCGGGAGCTCGACAAAATGACCGATAAGACCCATATTAGATACCCCTTTTGGTATCACGTCAGGACGGTCGCTGAATCCTAGGCATCGCGCGTGGTATGGTAACTGGGAGTGACGTTGGCAGTTGCGGATGAACCTCCAGATGTCCAAGCAACTCCCTCATGAGTTCTGCGCCCGAATTTTTAAGCGTTGTCTTATTCACATAGTCTCCTTTGCAGTTAGGAGAGTGTGCGAAGCCCCAGAGAACGCGGCACATCTGGAGGCTGGTTCGCGAAAACTGGCCGACTTGAAATGCAGATATTCAACCTCCAACTGCTGCCTTTTACAAATATAAAGGCCCCTGAGTTAGAATCGCACTCTGAACGCTGTCTGAGCCTATCGAAGAATGCAATATCCCTCGTGGTGATGGTAAATGACTCCAAGATCGTCTCAGACTGACGCGTACAATGACCGTAAGGGTTGCCGAAGCTGCCATGCTTGTTTCCGAGATCCAGCCATATCGACCAATTTTTGGTTCAATGTCTCATCAGGATCAATCGAGTCCCAGAAGGAAGCAATATTATTTGTCCCTGTGGCTGACCCTGACACAGTCGATCCTAAATTCACAATAATCATATCTTGGCTTCCAATAGTCTGATATGTTTCGCACCCGTCATGAATCAGGCGTAATCCGGTGACTGTTCGTTTGTCATTGTCTCCTACCATTTCAATATCCTTCACCAAGTCCCGAATTGGACGTCCACGCCGTAGCGTCTAATGAAAGAAAATATCGGTAGGTAGATAGCCTGGTACTGATAATAACCGGTAATGTCTAGGCAATTGAGGATACTTAAGCCCATAAAGCCCAAGAGGTATTGCCGACTAGCACGCCAACTCCCCAGCGCAATGCCATGGCTGGAAGCCGAGCCTGGTTAGGGGTGGAATTCAATCGAGGGAAAAGGTGTTTTCGCTCGGTAGAGACTCACTGGGCGGACCAAACTGCCCAAAACGCAGTGTCAAAGAAGCCGTTTGGGAACAAATCTCGGATCTGCCTCGTCACAAGAGCGCTTTCCTTTCGAAGCAGAAAGCGTGCTAGATTTATGCGATACATATAGCCCAAGTTTAAGGATTCGACAGGTATAGAGTGGATCGACCCATTCTCGCATTTGAGAAAATGAGTTCGGTCTTTTCCTTTTGTTGCAAAACGTTTTGTCGTCCAACAGGGATCGCCCTTCTTAACCCGAAGGGATTGCAGAGAGAAGCTCATTCATTGGTGAGCCGACTGGTACTGGTAAACAAGCTGCAAATTGGTCATATCCATTCGAAAGATCGCCGTTATTGTGTGCCGCCTATTCTAGAGAGGAATGCTGGTCTAGAATATGTATATTAAACGAGCGAATATCGGTTTTTGTAATGAGGTAGAATGCAGAGGCCAAAGAGGAAATCCCAGTGCCTAGTATCCAGGCCTCGGTAAGTCTAGTCTATTGACGCCTTTGTGTTGGGGTTGAGCACTTTGTATTGTGGTCACGAAACTAAGGGCCTTGATTGATTTTTAGTGCCTATTCTGCAAGGACCGGATAGAGAAGGGGAAATATACTTACTAAATTGGAATGCTACGTTATCGTGACGTAGTGGCTCCAGACCCGAATTTTGGAAGTATTCCGAAGAGCTATATATGACCACTATAAGCTTGCTAGTTCAATATTCTATATGACTACCCTAGTAGTTGTATTCTCGCTATTGAGCTTCAGTCACCAGTGAAACAAAAAGACAGTCGATAAATCAAATAGATTACTTAACATAGACTGTAGGGCAATCTTTAGTATATAGCCCGCAGGAATAGCATTTATGGCTAAAATACCAGGGATCCGACCTGCCGCTCAACCAAGCGGAAAATGCAATAGACGGAATTAAAAAGGCGATTTTTGCTTCTTCAAAGTTCTTGGGTAAAATATACCCGGAGACTACCCATACCTCAGTATTACTACATAGTTAATTAGCACGACAAGAAGTGGCACAACTCTATATCGTGAAAAGTGAGTGTTTTACCCAGTGCTTTACCCATCACCATTTATTAGACTAATTTGTGAGCTTATGATGCTCCAGAATCTAGCCCTAGACGGAGGAACTTGCTTGTCAAGTCGTCTTTTACCTCGTTTATCTGGCCCGGTTGAGAAAGCTGCTTTGCTTTGCTATATTCTTGTAGCCGCTCATGTTTCAGGCCTTCCCTGGGGCGAGCTACTTGCGATACCACGTTCCGAGGGTTTCTGACTGAAGACACCCTACAAGCATTCATATTCGAAGGGTTGACCACTGATTTCGTGTCTCCGGCGCGAAAAAAAGATGGTCCTTCTATACTTTCCCCAAATCGAGTATTACTCGTCTTGAATTGTTGGGGAAAGGGAGGTTCATCTGGTCTCGGGTCAAACCCCCAAAAATCGTGCTTCGCACTCATCGTTTCAGTTTGGAACGCGGGATTGTCATCTCTGTAAAGACTGAGATTCTGAACAGTATCTTCTCGAAAATACACGTCTAGTTGCGTTGAATGAATATATGACTGCCGGTCATCTAGAACAGGGTAAGTCACAATGGTCTGCTATTGTTGGGCGTCATGAAATGCAACCTTCTGTGTTCTTCAGTATGAGGGATCCGTCCGGCACATCTGATGTAAGGGGTGGCGGATCAAAGCCCCAAAAGTCACTTCCCATCGGATATGATTCAGCACCAAGCGGGGAAAATGTTTGTAAAAGTGCCGTCATAGCAAAGATCCAAAGGCAGGAATTCGCACATATAAATTTACTTAGTATCAGGCGTTTGGCATTGGCATCCGTGCCCAAGGTAATGGGGGATCTTCGACCTTCATTTGAAGGTTGGGAAAAGTTACCGATGAAGTTTCCAATGAGCGCCTACACTACCGACAACAGCACGTGTGCTGCTGCATCCCGCTTCGCATAAAGGCTCACCCATGATTGGGCAGGGCGGAGTCCAACTCCCGACTTTCTTCCGGCTCGGCCGAGGATTAGATGGCCCAAGCTTTCGGCAAGCCACAACTCAGATCGCCTAATATTTCCATGTTGCTTGATCTGCAGGAGGGGGCATGGTCATTGGCGGATTGTCACATCGACCCTGCTGGGCTGCCAAATTCTATGGTGCAGAAACTTTCGTCCGGCCAAAAAAGAAGGACTATGTGCCGGATCGTGAATGGTCAGATGGGGGAACAAAATCGGCCTTGACAAGGCGTCTCAGACGATCAGGATTACCCTAGCTGGTTTCTCTGTGCAAGGGCGCTATTTTACGAACCGAAGGTATGTCCTTATAATTTCTTCCGACGGGAGGCCCCACCCGAAATCCTTTCAGGGAGTGCCTTGTATGGCTGGAAAAGGCCTCCACAAATAAAGTATGTTTTCGCTTACCCCTCGGGCCCGAAACAGGGAAATGAAGGGTAGTTACCCAAAATACAAACATTCGGTATCAAACTCCTTTTCTCTATTTTAACGACACTTCTTACTCGAATCGAGGCCACATTGGCGAAATCGGATCTCTACACGGGTCTCCGGAAAGGCAGTGAGGTATCGAATTTCTCTGACCGCCGAACGGAAGTGGCTAACAAATGGCGTCATCCAGGTATCATCGTATCGGGTGTCTGGGAAGCAGGCCCTTGAGGCACGCTTTATTTGGTATCTTCAGTTTCTTGCCCGCTGTGCTCCCTTAGTGCAGAGGAAAGCCTCAAGAATGCGTAATGCGAGCTCTGCAAAGGACCAAAACCACCTGCAATACTTCACGATGAGAGAATATCCCAAGCCTCTCGCCACCGCGAGCATGGCTAGGTATATATACAAAGAGATCAAAATGTTGAGATTTTTAAGGCATGAGAATGTTCGTCCTTTGGGAATGACTCCATTTATAATGTTTGTTCTAACGGAATAGCTTGCGAATTTGGTTGACATTTATGTTGCCCCTTCGGGAAATATGTGCGCTATATCTCACCACCATCTCGCCACGGACTTCTGATGTCTCTAGATGTATTACCACAGAAGTGATGGAACTAGATCTGGAATTACTTCTGCGAACGAGGCCTATCCAAGAGGAATTTGTTCAATTTTTCTTATATCAAATAATGGTCTGTCTCTCGGTCACTACTCATGTTCATGTGCTAATTAGCTAAATAGCGTGGACTGAAATATCTCCATTCAGCGGGCATAGCCCACTGCGACCTAAAGCCGAGCAACATTCTGGTGAACCGAAACTGCGACCTCAAGATACGCAACGTTGCACATACGAGAGTGCTGGAGACGTGGACAGGTGGCTACATTTTCACCAACTACTACAAAGCTCCGGAAGCCATTTTTGGATGGCGGATTTGTAATGAGTACATGGATATTTGGAGTGCAGGCTGTATTCTTGCCGAGTTGCTGCTGAGGAAGGTCCTTTTTCCGGGTCAAAACTCAATTCATCAACTCCATCTTATCACACAGCTATTGGGAACTCCATCAGAAATCGCTATGAACAGGATAGCTAGCGGAAATGTGAGTACAGATGGATTCATTACCTGCGTTATCATTGCCTCTGACGCTGGTTCAACAGGACTTTGACATCATTCGGTCGCTCCCAAGAAGTCAAGGCCACCCACTGTCTGACATCATGCTCGACATTGATTCAAGAAGTATATTCCTATGCTTTACTCAAAAAATTTGTTCAAGTTCATAAGGCAATCTCACTAACAATAGTAGCCCTCTTATTTTTAGAGAAGTTGCTAGTATTTGACCCACAAGAACGAGTGACAGCGTCCGAGGCCCTAGCTTCCGCGTACCTAGCGCCTTACCACGAGCCAACCGATGAACCGGAAGCTGGAAGAAGATTCAATTCGACATTGGGCAGATACGATGATCCAATTGATGTTTGGCGCGCGAAGCTGTAAGATTGACAGATCGCACTGCGTACGATAGTGAAGCTGACGATATTGCAGACAAGCAGAAATACTCCATCATTGTGAACAAAGAGAGCTACATCAGGTTGTCCAGCGATGGCTTCTTGATGTGGGTACTTGAAACTTTATCATCAGCCGTCAACGAAGCCCAGACGACCGAGTTACAACCATATTGACCTACCAAAAGCAAGCGGGACGCGTGATGCAACTGTCATTGTGCAGTGGCAGTATTGTTCCCTAACAGGGTTGTAAATTACAGCCTAAGATAGCCTCCGGATTGAGCCTGTATGGTCTCAAAGGGCTTCAAGAACGTTGATCCTGAAAACTCCGATCAACGAGAGGCCCACGTTATGGCTACTCCATGAGTACATGCACTGTTTCTCGGCTCAGTTGATGTGGGAACTAGACCACGAACCTTGATTGAAACATTACCATCGCAAGGCATCAAGTATACTGTATCGCTAGTTTGTCGGCCTCGACAACATTTCAGAAGGGTGCAGTTGACAGGCGCACCAAATCCGGGATGTGGCATGCAGCCACTTCATGGAAAACGTTACAGGCACGCCTGGAGAACTCATCCGTCCTAGACATCTCTTGTAACCATCGACTAGCCTTCTTGATATAGCGCGACGTTTCCTCAAGTCGCATGGAGCCAAGTTCAAGTTGACCAGCAAGGCTGACCAAAAGGATGGTGGATGATTGCATAATGTAGTGGAGAATGGACCACCACGGGCAATACTCATATAGCCAGGAAATATCTGGTTCATCTGGTATAAGGTCGAGGACATTCCGTGCTGCCTGTATACATATAGCGGCCATAGCTTGGCAGTGGGCGCTACATGGACCCTCAGCCGGTACCCCGATCACACGGCGCAAGCACGGTTCGAGGATGATGAGCTTAATAGAGTAAAACCGAAATGCGAGGCTAGTGCGCTGACGAACAAATGGGAAGGTGGGCGATGACTCGTCAAATTTGTAGTATAGTGGCAGTCGAGCCAACCAGTCATCCACAAATGCGTTATTTCTGGCGACCGAAGTTTCTACCTCATCCCACGTAAGCGATGCAGTCCTAGGAGAGTGGATGTCGTCCATAGCGTTTCTGCCAATGCAAGCTAGCCCAATACGGCATAAGAAGTATACCGATGTGTTCGGCTCTATGCTACCTGGCGTGAAGGTGGCACCAGGATTGTTTTCATGCCCTTCACTCACAATAGAGTGAAAGAAACGAGGCAGACGTTGTTGAGCTCCGCTGTCGTTTCCGATGGTACGGGGAACGACAGATGCTAGTGCGCCTTTCCTGGTATCTTCATCTGCAATAACTTGCGCGACACGGTCGTCTAGAAAGTTCTCTTCTGGATAAGGCACAGGGAGCGGCGTCGTACAGTTTGCCAGATCGATACTAAGTGGTCGTCCAGTCATCAAGCAAAGCTGAACGTCCAACGAGTATAACGCCCACCAAAGGCGATACCTCGTCTCCTTGGATATGCTAGAAACGTCCTGGTTTTCAGTACGAAGGTGTATGCCCATTGCCACGGCTGATCGTAATGCGATGCCGCACATTCGCCAAGCCCTATTCAACCTCAGTCGTTGATCGTGTAAATGCGGTAGATAAATGGACCTACCTATTGATTTGACCTACCAGAAGAAGGTATAGCGATATAAGTGATTCAATTTGTACCTTTTGTAGGCTCGGGTGATCATATACAGCACAGTCGCTTGTGTAAAGCTCCCAGGACCGTGTAAAGTAGGGCAGGTCGGCTCTAGGTTGATTTTTCACGAGAGAGCTATGCCGCGAAGCGATAGCGAATATTAGATTCAAGATTGCGATCCATTTTCTGCCAGGTTTGGCAAGTGGATTTGCATAAAACCAGCGGAATTGGTCCCAGAATAATATTTTCCCGACAAGTGGAAACGAAGCATGCAGGTTTTGAAAGTAGCTTTCCACAAGTTGAGTAGCATCCTCTTTCGAAGGCCAGCACAGCTCACCAGTCGGGTCGGGAACAATAATTTGCATGTCATCGAGAAAGTAATTGGTTGACAAAGGCGAGAGGTATCCTGACTGGCTGACAGAACTTGAAGGTTCAACCCGTGAACTCGGGCCTAATCCCGTTTGCAGATTACGCAGCCATGCCACTTCTGATGGCCTGCCTATAAACCCTGTCGCCTGAGCATCTCGATCCCGGTTGTGGTCCTCGATAGTGTGATCGGTCGGCGGTACAGGGTTATGTGTTGCTTGCTGGCAATCCTTTACCGGGCTCGGGCTTAGGGTTATCGGAGACGTGACGGGAAGCTGGTATACTGTCAGATATGCGTCGGGAAACGATATGCCCTAGGCTTCTTACTCCATCAAGAACGTTCTCAATCTGCATAGCTAATGGACGATCGAGATGGGGATGCAGGTTTCGTAGAAGATTCTCGTACACCTGTATTTGAGATTTGAGATGAGCCGATTGCCTAGATAAAACATTAGCAAGTCATGTACCAAGCTTCGTCCGGCGCTATGCAACTGAACTTGGCATCTTGCTCTCGTTTTTTGTCTGAGTAGGTACACGTAATATCGCTTTGACGGCACCGTTGACACGAGCGACGCTGGCCTGTACATTTTGCCTTCTGTTCACGGCAAGGGTCACATGCCCGGCTGACTCTGTTTTTGGACGTCCAAACTTTGGGATTTAACCTCCGTGGGATAGCAACTTTATCAGTCTTCATAAGGTGCGGAGTATAGCCTTCCATGGCTGGCTGGGACTGGCCTCCAAACAACACGGTATTCTCAGCCGATCCGGAGGTTTGTGGACCCCTGCCAAGCCGTGGGTGTGCCCTTAACATGGGCGACTTGCCTGCTCCTACAAGCTCGCTACCCTGAGGATTAGACATGGAAGTCTCGTCATGGTCCATTAGCAGTCTCTCGACGTCTCCGAGCTGTTTCTTCAGGTGGTTGTCCTGAGGTGGGGTCCAGAGGTGAGCCGCGCCAATTATTATCGGCAAAGGCGGGATGGTCTATTAGGCGGTACCTGTCCCGATATTACAACTCGTATACCCAGAAAGATTTATACCAGAAGCACATCAAGCCCACAAAAGAAGGCTGGAGTCGATTCTTAGGCACAAACTTTCTCCATCCATGTGCCCACTGTCACCAGTGCCCAAATTCTCATTCTCGAATTCTTCACGGTATCCCTTGAACCAACCCATTATTAAGTGCGCTGTGGCTGATGGGAGCAGGCAACGCCAAGACAGACACCTGAGGCCACCAACAAGCTAATCTCCAGTTCCCCTCCATCCGCAGCTCAATATCACCCCAGGACGCTGCAACCGTTCGCAATACTTTCGAGTGCTTCCATCCAGCCCGCTGGTTTCAACGCAAATATGTCCCAGCCCAACGGTGATGATTTGGGCCTTGCTCAGGTGAGTCTACTGGTCTAGAAGAGGACAGCTATCGTGCGATTGGGTGATGCGACATGCCGTATCTCACTCACCACCATCTTCTACTCGAGAAACATGCTAACATCTTCGCTTCCTAGGCCTTGGCCGAACTCGCAAAGTATATACTCGATGCCCATCGACCTATCTTCATCTATCTAACATGGCACCAGGGGGGAGCAAACGGCGTCGGCGCTAGAGAATCACCTCAACGCTCTCGAAGGCAAAATGGACGAGTTGCTGGCTTTCTTTGAAAAACAGGATTCTTGTTCTAAACAGGAACCCGGCGATGCTGTGTCAAAGAACGCAAAAACGCAAGACAAACAGGTCAAGCCTGAGGAGCCGAGCCGTTGAACAACCTGTCCATGTGGAATTGACCATCGGGTCCCTTCTCGACCACCCCGACCTCCGTGATAATCCCGTCGATCAGAGCTGCCGGCGTGACATCAAAGGCAGGGTTCCACACATTGATTCCCGGTGCCGCGATGCACACCGTCTCCAGGGTCAACTCGCCCTCGACTCCCGTGGCTCCGGCGCGAGGACCCTTGATGCTGGTCATCTCCGACGCGGGACGTTGCTCAATCACAATGTCGCTTCCTGACTTGGTGCCCAGATCAATGGTGGTGCGGGGAGCGGCGACCAGGAACTTGACACCGTGGTGCTTGGCCAGCACGGCCAGACTGTAGGTGCCGATCTTGTTGGCTGTGTCTCCGTTGGCGGCCACGCGGTCTGCGCCCACCACGATGGCATTGACGCCAACCTTGGCATCGGCCAGCAATGCCGCTGCCATGGAATCCGTGATCAAGGTAGCAGGAATGTTATCGTGAACCAATTCAAAGGCGGTCAGGCGAGAGCCTTGATTGTAGGGTCTTGTCTCTGAGCAGTAGGCGTGGCGTAGGACGTTCTTCGATGCGAGCGAGCGGATGACTCCGAGGGCTGTACCGTAGCCGGACGTGGCGAGGGAGCTGCATGAAGAATCACTGTTAGCAAAGCCGATTCACCGCACGGGTAGGGATCAACCGGCGACCACTTACCCAGTGTTGCAGTGCGTCAAGACTGCAACATCGGCGCCAGCCTTCGCAGCCTTGGCCATGATCCACTCCGCACCATTGTGTCCAATGCGCTGGTTATCATCCAAATCCTTGCCCATCATATCCTCCGCACCCTGGACAAACAAATCCACCACACTCTGGCCCGTAGCCCCCGACTGCCCAGCCCGCGTGCTAACCACCGCACCCAGCTTCTGCGCCGCATCCGCCAAGTTCACCGCGGTCGGCCGGCTGGTAACGAGGTAGTCCAATTTCTGCGCAATCAAGACTTTCGTCTCCTCAGCTGACGTGGGGACCTTGCCCGCAGCACTGAGCGCATGCAATTCCGAGGCGAGCGCCAGCATGGCGACGATGGCAATGGCGGGCGCGCCGCGGACTTTCATGTCCTTGATCGCATTCCATCCATCTTCGGCCGTCTCGATGGGGATGTATTTCTCGACAAAGGGCAGTTGCAGTTGGTCCAGAATCTCCAGGTGGCCCTGGCTGTATTTGATGGCTTGGAGCATGGTCGTAGTTTCAGTTGAAGTTGTGTTGTTTCGCCTCTCGTCTTTTTTTTTTTTTCATTCCTTTCGAGCCCCGCGGCGGTTTGGAATGCGCCCCGCAAATGATAACAAATTGCGGCCTGAGGCACAAATCTTGCTGTGGCGAATCAAGGTGCCTGAGGCCAGCACGAGATCTTTAGTTGGATTAACGAGTTCTACTGGGCAACTAGTGAACTATCAAGACAACTTGGAACCTCTGACGGCTAGAAAAAGGAGGTTCTGGAATAATTGAAGACGAATGAACAGGGCAAGTGAGGACAATGTACAGATAATCTATCGAGAACAACATCCACCTCAAGGACCTACTCGGAAGCAACGTGGATACTAAGCTCAATATTCCGGAGAAATCACAAAGTCCCAGCTCTTGCAACTACTGATCAACTCTTGATCCATGCCTTTGATACCACTGCTCACATAGAGAACCTTGGTAAGGGAACGTCGTTATAACGAAGATGGCATTCTCGAGATACAAATCCTCCAGCGTCGGCTGGGCCTCAACCAGGCCGAAGCTGAGTGATACCAGTCGCAGTAAGGCAGATGTCAATATTGTCAGGGCTGCAAATCTTCACACCATCCATATTGAAGTGTGTTGTTCAGCATCGTCCCCAAGCTATATGGAGCCTGTGCCTGGAGAACATCGAGCACTACATTTCGGGGCAAAGTCTTTTGTAAAAAGCAACATCAACGTAATGATCAGGGTCAAAATCGTCTAGCGTGGAGTCCTCCAGACGAAATTCTCCACTTTTACAAAGCATCAAGTTCTGAAGTTGTTGCCGATGAAATTCCGCACTGACACGACTGTCAAGATCCCTCATCATGCCGAGTGGGAGACTCAAGCCTGTAACCTTAGCTTGGCTGCGCATTTCTGTCTCCAACGAGGATCATCGACATCGACTTTTAGCCTGTGGCCGACAGGCATCGATGTGCATGTGTGATTGGCGCCAGGAGCATACGTGATCATCTTGACCCTCAGTCCCCAAGGCCGCGTCTTTCCTTTTATCAACCTGGATTCGATCAGCGGTATTGGTGATGGTTCATGATTTTATACTGACACGGGAAGCCGCCGGCAAGCCTCCCGAAGAAACCACTTGCCGAGGATGCCGATGTTCTTGTCTTCACGACTCGCCGGTCGGTCTCCCCTGCAGCTCTTCTTGGTTTCTCGACCTCGTAAGAAGACAGAAGAGCGCCCCAATTATGTTATATAAGATCAATGACACAGAACATAATCAGTGACTGAAACCTCAACATTGGATATCCCAAGGCAAGAGACACTCTCATAGCCAGTACAGTACTATATGGAGGTCACAATTGGTGGTGATTGTGTTGCTCTATGATTCGTGACAATATGTGAAGTAAATAGTACAGTGAGAAGAAAATATTAACAGAGCTGGCATGACAATCGTGATGCTTCGCCAGTCCACATCCACGGTCAATGTGATGGCACAGGGACCTCTTCGAAGCCCTTTTGCCCAGGCTTGCGGTCCTGCACTAGAACCTGCAAACCTCGTCGCCCACAGTAGCCATCATTGCCAGCGGTGCGTTCGACAGTCTGGAAGGAGCCCCCGCCATCCTCGCTGCCACTGGGCACCCATACCGTCTCTTGCACCCGTTGACCAGGCGTTTCGGCGCGACGAGGGTTATACCACGGCAGGCCGACGAGGTGATTGCCAACACTGTGGATGAGCGAGTATAGCTTCTCCCACCGGCGGGTGATCCCTAGCCATGACAGAGTTCGGCGATCGTAAGCCGTCCGCACGTAGGGGTTCATGTAGATGCCCGTGTCGGTGCCGTCATCTATCCCAGCCTGGGGATCAAGGATATCGGCGTGAATGAGGCAGCATTCAGATCCTTCCCAGAAGAGATCGGGCCCCGAGCGGAAACGCGCCGGGGTGGTGGTTCCGGGCAGAGGGTCTTGGAAATATTTCGCATCAAAGGCCACCATGCCGCCCCAGCAGCTCCGGACTCGAACCGCATCTTTGCCCTGCAGGACATCCGTTCGGCTCTCATGGTTGCCGGAAGTGGTAAACCATGGGAAGAAGGGCAGTCCCATGGAGTACCCCTCCAGATCGCGCGTGGCAAAAGTGTCGTAGAATTTGAAAGGGTTATCGAAGTCGACGGCGCATGCGGCCCGGTACTGAGCCTCGCCTTGCTCGTTAACATTGGTGGAGAAAAGCAACTGCAGCGCATCGATAGGGTCGAAGAGGATATCATTGAGGTAAAGAAGCTTGTCGTACCGAATCTCAGGGTGGTCATCCAGTGGTTTCAGCGCTCGATTTCGAAGCTCAGCCAGATACTCGATGCGCTTGACACGTGTCTCTCCGCCGGGAATGAAAACAGAAGGCATTGTACCAAGGTCCAAATGTTCTTCGTACACTATCGCCTTTGCACTGGGAATCTCCTGCTCCAGCTCTCGCAACGCGGCTTGCCCTTCTTCTCCACTGTCGTTCTCGTATATGCTCACAAACACATTGCGATCCCCTAGAAGATCAATGAGCTGTAGCAGCTGCGTACCCCATTGTCCGCTTGCGAGATCCCCATCCCGGTCGTATAGACTTGCTGCAATGAACACTTTCTTGTTGTGCGGGTTGCCTCTGCCAGCGACGTTCCCATCCAGCGCCAACTTGCGTAACATAGCGTAATGCGCGGGCGGGTGGGTATAAGACGGCGTGAAAAGGGAAGTGAACAAGACGAGCCCCAACACGATTCCAAATATGACATGGAGGTGGCAGCATCGGCGGCGGAAAAAGAGGCGTCGCGTACAATTCGGGCGCGCGGAGCTGGTGAGAATGGGTCGTGCATTGGGCTTCAAGCGTCGGTAGCCGGAAAAAGGTGACGAGAAGAATCGAGAGATCCAAGGCAGTCTCCGTGCACCTAGCCTGGATCTGGGTGGAATCTGAGACTCGAAATCATCGTCGTCCAAATTAAAAGAGCCATCCGAGTCGACTGATGACCGCGAGCCGAGCTCGTACTCATCCGGGTGCAATAGACGCGCGGACATCGTGGGAAGGGAGTTGACTGGAAGTTGAGATGGTTGCCGCTTTCAACCCATTTCTCCGGTGGAACCAAGAGTGTAAACCTCGTGGTGAAGGTACGATGGCTTTCTGCTTGGGCCCTTCATGAAGCTTTGAAGTAAGACATGCCCCGTGTTTTCGCCTCAGGCATGAAACAGGGTCCAAGGGGCGCGTCCACGTGACGATAAGGAGGAAGATCAACTGGTCAATCGGGCCAGCTGTTGCGAGCTGTGCACAATAGTGTGAAGTGAGTCTAGTGACATGGATGAATGACGAGGATCCATGGTGCCGCGTGGAGTTGGGACTGTCCTGCCAAGCCGCGGAGTGCTTTTAGCCAGCGGCAGAGCCCAGTGCACGTACAATCATGGCCGTGGGTGAAAACGCAACAGTGAACCAGCAGCACCATGGAGTATTTGTGCCCGTCTCTTCAAGATCAACTAACTATCTGCGAACTCAGAGTATGTACCAGCGAGCACTGGTCCAGAGGCTTAGGGTTAGGCTTAGATTACAGAAGCACCGTGCAGGCTCTGGATGGCCTCAGGTGGGTGAATCTACAGACAGCGACTCTAGGAGAGGACGCTGTGCATATGCATGGCCGGTCGCCCCGTGCCCGTCGAAGAGTCGAAGACCACGAGTTCTGTAGGTACGGCCTTCCATGTTGCCTGAGCTTTCCACTCGGCTATATCGAGAAATTTAATCGGAAACGATCCGCTTGCCCCTTTGCCATGATTTGTTATCTTCGGTCAAGTCTGGAGCACGCCGGTGAGAAGTCAAACTGTATTTGCTGCTAACGGTATGGAGGATGTAAGACCGTTGTTCAGAAAATACAAATTGTGTCACTTTTTGCAAATAACGTGGCTATTACCGTGTGGTGGTTTCACGTCAAACGGATATAGTACTACCGCTGGGCCGTGAGGTGAGATGGAACTGCACGCCGAGTCCACATTTGGTTCGTTTGGAAACGGAGTCCTGATGCACCAAAATAGACCGGGATGCTTGACAACCACTACTCCCGGTGTGCAACCTTCCAATAAGTCTCAAGGTTAACAAGCGGAATATGGATTATCGCCCCAAGTTGCACCTGGACAAAGACTGGAGCACCGATGAAATTGATCGTTGAATCCCTGTGTCGGTAGCAATCAGCTGGGGGCAATGCCTGGACTTTCCTTAGACAACTATCAAACAGCCAGAGGTATGGCCCTTTATTGTCTGACAGGTGTATGGTGAGAATATAAATTCGACCGCATCCCAACCCTAAATAGTTCTCTATCAATTAGGTGGCGCAACAGGTGGTGGATTCTTTGCAAAGGGTCCAAGCAAAGATTTGAGGGGCGCATTGATATCCGGTTTCTCTTTCCCTCTTTTCCGGACAGCCCCGTGCCTCCATGCCAGTTTCTACATTGTATGCATCCAAATCCTCCATACAGTTTGACTCTATTATTGCGGTGAAAGTGGCGGTCAATCGGTTTGATAAGAGGAATTGCTCCATGTGGCAGTTAGCGTCGCCCGTAGTAGCGTAGCACTCACCAGTCACCGTTCACCATTCAGATTTCCCCAAGGCTTTGGCCCCCGGTCGTGCTGAGAGTCCTTTGCAGTTTCCCCCCTAAATGCCCGACGATATTCGTTCTCTCACCTATATGGGAATGCGCTCGAAGGATGACTGCTAATCCTGTCCCTGAGAATGAAGTCACCACGGCGGACAGCCTGGCTGAGGCCACTATAACCCCTGTTCTAGAATCCGACGAGACGTCCCGATATCCGAAGCTCCCGAGTGTGATCATGATTTCCATTGTACTCTGCTTGGCCACGTTTTGTGTAGCAGTCGACAACACGATCATTTCGACTGCTGTGCCCCGGATTACCCAGAGTTTTGACAGCATTGACAATGTGGGCTGGTATGCATCGTACGTGTCTCCCATGATGATCAGCCCCATTCTGAGAGGGAAAATGGTGCACAAAATTGACGGATCACCGGACAGAATCTATCCATTGACGTCCTGTGCATTTCAACCATCCTACGGAAAGATCTATTCGATCTTCTCAAGCAAACATGTTTTCCTGGCAGCCTTGCTCACTTTCGAGATTGGGAGTGCAATTTGTGCGACCGCGCCGAGTTCTAATGCCTTCATTGGGGGTCGGGCATTTGCAGGCGTTGGGTCGGCAGGCATACAAGCAGGCACCACCCTCATTCTGGCAGAGACAGTGCCGCTACGCCAACGACCGACATGGAACAGCATCATCGGCAGTATGTTTGCAGTTGGAAGTGTAGCTGGACCGTTACTGGTATGAGGAGATAGCCCCCAACTGAGCAGCCAATTCCTGGCAATGATTGACACCTAGTGCAGGGAGGAGCCTTTTCAGATTCCACAACATGGCGGTGGTGTTTCTACATCAATCTTCCCATTGGAGGCACAGTCATGATCTTCATCGTCTTTTTCTATACTGGGAGTCGCGATGCCGACAAATCCTCCAGGCCGCTCGGGCTCCGCGGCCAGATCGAGCGCTTCGACTTGGCTGGTACCTGCATTTTTGTGGCAGCAACAGTCTGTCTTCTCTTGGCCCTATCGTGGGCCGGCACCACATATGCATGGGACAACGCCCGCGTCGTCGCCCTGCTAGCCATCGCGGGTGTTTTGTTCTGCTCGTTCTACGGTATTGAACGCTGGAAGAAGGATGACGCCATTTTTCCTTTACGCTTACTTCGCAAGCGAAGCATAGGTGCAGCGATCTTATTTGGCATCTGTCTCGGAGGCGTGTTCTTTGTATGTATTCCCACTGCAGACTTCACATATTCTGCTAACCAAGACATTACCACCTTTTTAGGTAAATGTTTACTACATACGTGAGTACCGAACGAATAAGAATGACAGAATCATTTCTAATCAAGATTCCCAGCGCTGTGGTTCCAACTGGTCAACGGTGTCTCTGCTGTTGAATCCGCGATCCTATTTATCCCTTTCATGCTCAGTGTAGTCGGCGGTTTCATGTTCGCTGGCTTTGGCACCGCTGCAACGGGATACTACACACCTTTCGTCTACGCCGGCTCAATCCTCATGTCGATCGGCACTGGCCTCCTTACAACCGTCCAGCCTCATCTAACCTCGCGGGCTAAATGGATCGGATTCCAGATTCTGTGTGGAGTCGGAATTGGTTTCGGAGAGGAACAAGGAATCTACATGGTGCAGACAACTCTCCACGAAAAGGATGTAGCCATCGGCGTTGGCATCGTCTTCTTCGCACAAACATTTGGTGGGGCCCTCTTTATGTCGGTGGCGCAGGCTGTCTTCCTAGAAAATTTCAGCAAAGCACTGAAATCAATGGCCCCAAACCTGGACCCTCGGAGTGTTTTTAATAGCGCATCCGTGGGCTCGGCTCAGACATCACCAGAGTTACAGGCAGTGTACGCCCCAGCAATCAGGAACGCACTCCGGGTTGGTATGATCCTAGCAACTGTCTCGAGTCTAGGTGCCTTGCTGTATGATTGGAAAAGTTTGAAGGCGAAGAACGATTATGCAGACAGTGAACCTAGCAGGGACTGTAGGGCAGGGCAGGAGGCACAAGTTCGAACCGATGAAAAGATGGAGTAGGGACTACTGGGTTGTTAACTGATCTATCATCTACCAGAATTGCAAGTCGCCATGACCATGGCCCAAATCTCTCGTAAATACTAACAAATTCAAGGGCCCTACAGCCACAGAGCTTCACTTCGTTGGGGAGGGCTAAAGACCACTTTCGCTGTTGGCCATTGGATGACCGATGACCACTTACCTGCGATGTCGTGGAGAAAGGTCGTCTCAGCGTTTGCGCAATTGCCATCTGGATGACGCACAAAAACGTCGTCTGGGCCGCTCGAGCAGAGCATGCGAAATTCCTCGGTCTCGTTGTCTTCCCAGCTGACCATAGTTCCCCCAGCGTATGCCTTCAACTTAATGGTATCCTCGGCCGAGTTCTAGTAAAAATGGATCGTAAAGCGGTGCCGTCCCACTATCTGTTTAGCTTCATCATGCAAAATACCATTAGAATTGCAAGGGAACGGGCACAGTTCCTAGGAGAAGGAACACTAACTCCTTCGATATTGCAATTGAGGGTGCTCATGGAGAATAAATCGGAGTTGCGTAGCTCAACCTTAGCTAGCGGTCAGCCCGATCCCGCATTCTGCAAAAACCACCCTGTAGCATGAACACACACGATGAGGGGGCTGTCTTAATTAATAACATCTTGTTCTGTATCTTTCGCCAATTCATTGAGCGACGTTCAGATTGGTCATCTTCGTTCTGAAGTTCGCCGGCTTCAAGTTGCACTAAAGCAAGCCTGCGTAAAATAAATACCAGCCTAAGCATGCCTTGCCCATGACAGCCCGCATTTGACATCTTGGCAAGTTGGCAGACCATAGGTACACGGCTCCTAACCGACATCCATGGATCCAAAGGATCTAGGCACGCCTAGACTTGATCGGGAGCCACAATGCATTTTCCATGGGCTTATCATAGATTTTGCTCTTTCTTTCTTTATAAAGGGACTTGGGTAAATTTTCGCTCACTAGGTTGTCAATTTCTCAGTATCACATCACCAGCAGTTGATGGATATTTCTGATATTAAAAAGCAATCAATATTAACTCACCGAAATGAGAGCCTACTTTCGCAACTCTAACTGGGTGCCTATCCTTCTCCTGGCAGTAGCAATAGGTGTTCTGGCACAAAATTCCACACCAGAAGCTGCGCCTCAAGTCCCGCTTTGCACTTCAAGCGACATCGCCAAAATGAATGCGTCTAACTGCAACTGTCCGTCTAATTTTCCAGCGCCTCCGAAAGCCTGCTACGGCAAATATCAACAATGTACTCAGTCTTGCAAGGGAGGATCAGTGACTTCTCTCGACGAACTGATCACATGCGGTGCTGGGTGTATTGATGCCAACAATGAATGCAATGCTTGCTATATTTGGTTCTCTAGTCTCTGCGGTTGCATTCAAGAACTCCAAGCAAAGAAGTCAACGACCTGCATTCCGTCTGGTAACATCACACCCAACCAAAAGACCCCACCAGTGTGGATGGTCAACGCTGGGCACGATCTAATAACCACGACCTATTTGGTTCCCGGAATCCTGCAATTGGACGAGATCCCAAATTATTGGGTTGGGTTCAATCTCGGACAAAACACTGTTCGTCAACTTCATGGCAGTGCTGGAACCCTGGCTATCAACTCAGTAGCCAGTCGCACGGAGGAACAGATCCACATTCATCTCTGCAACAATCCAAACTCGAAAGTCCGCGGCGTACTTGATGGTCTGAATCCCGGCAATTACAAAAAATTGGCCTCGGTTGACTTGTCAAAAATTAATCCTAGTTTTGCCATGGAGTGTCGCGTCTCATCACAGCGCGGTGAAGATATCAACCAAGGGCAGGACATCATTGACTATCTTAGGAGCCTTAAGTCCGACGATTGTGCTCGATATCATGTTGGCTCAGGATATATGGTTGATAAGAATGGGTTCGCTTGGTCTTGCATTACGACTTCCGGGTCGGCGCAGGACATTTTCTGTTGATTGAGATGTTAGCTTTGCTGAAGGTGCAAACAATACTTCTTCCATGTTTAGAACGGTGTTTCCGGGGGCGGCAGTCTTGCAAGGTCCGACAATTTCCCCATTGCAGATATCAAAATCAAGTTTCCGAACAAAGTCAGTTGACCCTAGGCTACGAACGTAATAGCGATTAAGGAATGTGATAAGCATCGACAACAGTTGGAGGGTCTGGGTCGGCCAGTGCATCAAAAGGATTCCAACACTTTGTAATACGAAGCCGACGGTAGTAAATGCCACTGGGACTGAATTAGTGTGGCCACAGACTGTCGATAGGTCTGCGGATACTGTAGGTTATGCTCCAGTTTTCCAAAAACCGAATCTTAGTAGTATTATGGAACATCACTGCTGTAGGGAGTATGGAGTCTCCTCACACACTGCCCCTTGACTCCTGCCTTGTTTGACTTGTTTGCCTAATTCGTTGTTTGCTGTACTTGATGCGTCGGTGGAGACACTGGACCAGGAAGCCCCCGAGCTGGCTCAAGGTGATCCTGTGCGGTATGTGAAAGTTGTCGAAGCGTGGCCGAACTTGGCCGACTTTGAGTCCTTTCGGGGATGGATGAAGTGTTGGCCATTCGCCTGATGGGATCTTTGGACAATGATGTGTGATAGTGATGACATAGGGCTGTCTTGGAGCAAAATCGATGATTTTTGTCCGGAGGTGTATTGTGGATGATGAGAATATAAGTCGAGCAAGCACAATAAGATTTGAAGAGGTAGTGTTCACTCTATACTGGGGTACACTAGCTTTGTGTGGAATTTCTCTTTACAAGGGGGCCTAGGTCCTTATTTCTGATGCAGACTCGACCGCTCTGCATCTCTGTGCTAAGATGTGCACTCTATATTGCTGTAAATGGGGGAACATCAGCCTTACTCGCCTCTATAGCAACTTGTGGTGGATTCGATCCCACCGCCTGCCACCAGAGCGCCAGCAGGCGGAATTTGACTTCTAATATAGAGTATGCCAATTGTGACCAAATGATACATAGACATTGTGTGAATGGAAAGACATTAGTAAACATTGAGGCTAAGAAGGCAAACATGTGGTCGAAACTGGCAGAGCACCGGAGTGATCTATAGGTGTACTCGGGGGTTCTTTTAGGGTTAGGCAGAGTAAGCTCTGCCTTTCTTTCACATACCCGAGTTAAGAGCACAAAGATAATGTTTCGCCGCCGGAGTCCCTTATTTGGACCATGTCAGCTTCAAATTCAGGTCCATAGGTGTTGTTGATCGG
>JAXQJV010000142.1:0-31900 GCA_037042255.1 Penicillium sp. PG106-07D | reverse complement strand
AACTTGAGGAGTCTGCAAACTCAGATGATGAGAATGATAATGATTGTTGCTTGGAATTCAAAACTGGTACTGTGGGCCCGACAAGTTCTGTCAAGAGCAGCTCTCCCTTATTCCTATCATGCATGCAGAGCGTCTCACTATTCAGTGGTTTGCGAGTCAGCTGTTCCCAAACAAACGGGGACATCTACGCGGACTTGCTAAACGACGATCATGCTCTCGACGCATGTGCCGGGTTCATGTTGTCTCACTGGATCGTTGTGTCGTTGTGTTATTCGCTGCCTGGAGATTGATGTAGTGTCTAGCGCTGAAGCACCCCGCCTCAAGACTGGTGTCGGCACCAGCTCAGTGACCTTCACTTGCCCGACACACACGTTTAGCAACAGAGCTACAACTCTGGGAGTCTGTCGCAACATAAGCGAACTGGATGAAGCCCGTTCTACTTCCCAGTGGGTCGATAAGCATGGATCACTCGATTGAAGGAGTGGCCGCGAGAAGGTTGCATATCGGTATGCATGACATTAGCGCCCTCTCAAGCCTAGCCATTTCTGCAAGGCTTCACATCGCCACTCGTTCGAAGAGCCGTTTCTCATATCGGCTTGCTGCATACTGCGACCTATAGCGACGTTTGAGAAAGATGCTACTGCTGAATTCTGATGATTGAAATTGAATAGCCGTCGGCTATGCAGGCGAAAGCATCCTCTTCACGCTGCCAAGCCTCGAACCCGTACCAGTCCAGTCAAGAGACCTCGATCTTCACAATGGAGACATCCCGCCGAGTAGGTGGCAAGGTGCTGGCACCTCCGGCTCTGGTTACAAACCCATGGTCTTCGTTGGTATCACGATATCCAATAGTAACGCTGATCTCCAAGTCTGGATTATGAGTTCGTCAAGGTGGAACCAGGCGATCGCGCTTGGCTGACCCACCGCAATGGATAAAATGGCGGTCAAGGCTCCTTTCCATCCTTTCCATAGGTCAATTCCTCATTCGTCTTAAGCTTCGATCTGCTCCAATAGTTTGAATTAGCCTGAACGCTACGATCGTGTCTCTGGATTTCGACTCGTCAGCTTCCTTCAGACATTTTCTCTTTGTCCCATTTTACGATTTCGGAGCTTTGACCCCTTATTCAAGCACGAGGGTGCCAGGTACCTAATGTCAATCAAGATGCGCAAGCTCCCGCTAGTGCATATGTTTATGACGTATTCGGTTGGAGATCGGCAACGTATTGAATCTTCTGAACACATAGCTCAATATTGCATTATTGTTGCCTCGAGGTTGAGGGTAAGATATGTACTTGCGACGCAAATCAGACCTCATCGACCTGATACACTAGCTTACTGGCTCGCACCTTGCCTTCTCGTAGTAACTGAAGCCCAGTTAACACACCCGCCAAACCTCCCGGCTTCACCTGGTGGGGATGAGGAAGGATCCGTCGTTCATCAAGTAGCTTCTGCACCAAAGCCCACCACTTAATTCCGAAGTCGGGATTCCCCTCAGCAGGCACGATTTCCTGTGCGCCCATTCGGTAAGGCTCGCCCAACACATCGTATGCCATCGAGACATGGGAGTCAACATCGTCTCTGGCAGATTTGACATCCAATAAGGCATTGTACGCCCCACCAGCAGACGAAATGGCGGCACTGCAGATAGCAGCCGATTGGGGCGTAGAGACGGTGTCCAGAACAAATTCCAGCGCATCATCCGTATGCTCCCTAATCTGCTCGCCGACATCTGCATCGTGATAGTCAAAGACAGCGTTAGCACCTAATTGGAACATCAAGTTGCGATTGCTCTCAGAACACGTCGTCACAACACGCAACCCAGACAGATTCGCACACTGAATCGCCAAGGTGCCGGTGGCCGTTGCGCCTCCATAAATCAGAATGCTCATCTCGCTCTCCTCACTCTCTGCCTCGCCTGGAAGCGGCAGCTCCATGCTCTGGTAAAGATTCTGGCCGACCGTGGTCAGACCAACGCCCAGGGTGGCTGCAGCCTCGAAGCTCATCGAGTCCGGTATACGAATTTGAAGATCTCCCTTTGCGATGATGTACTCTGCGAATGCACCGCCGGTAGGGCGGGCGGCATTGCTTCCATGGACGAAACCCGCTACGCGGTCGCCCTTCTTGAACGGCTTGTTGACATTCGGCCCAACGGCTTCAACGATCCCCGCGTAGTCGCAGCCCACGGTTGCGCCGTTGCAGGTGACAAAGTCGATATGCCGCCAATCCGTGGGGTTCAACGCAACTGGGACATGTCTTAGCTGAAGTCATAAAGATAATACAAAGACTCAAGATACCGGCTTTTGTTTTGACGAGAATATAGTCCTCCGGAAGCTCAGGGATCGGGGCATCGTGCACCAGGGTCGCGCGTCCCGCCTCCTGGACAATA
Organism: Penicillium sp. PG106-07D; assembly: GCA_037042255.1. Taxonomy (NCBI): domain Eukaryota; kingdom Fungi; phylum Ascomycota; class Eurotiomycetes; order Eurotiales; family Aspergillaceae; genus Penicillium; species Penicillium sp. PG106-07D. The sequence continues at coordinate 29,514 of JAXQJV010000142.1, read as the reverse complement.
ATGGCTCTTTGCGTGGGCATTTGGGAGGGCTGACGTGACGCGGGGAAGGAGTAATCGGTGAGAAAGACGCTGGAGATGGCGGAGTGTGCCGAGGTAAGTCATCTACACCCACGGGAGGCAGGTGGTAATACATGGGTTGAAGGAATTTCGCAAGCCGGGACAACTTTGCTGGTCCTAGCGCTCTAGGCGGCGGACGCTATGCAAAATTGAACTTTCCTTATCCACTATTAGTGGGGTCCAAATAGGCGCTGCTTCAAGAGCTATTGGTAAAAGATGACTGGAAAGTGGAGAGCGCAATGCCGAGCTTCATACAGCTAGGTTGTCAAAATGCAGTGTGTATCCAGGATAGGTGATCTACGTGGGGCAGAGGGGCAAGTACCACCTATGATCCAACATAGTGTATGCCATTATCGAGCTCCACTGAGTCCACTGGGATCACAGAAGACAAGAACATAGGATATCGCGTCCTGGTGGTGTGGGTAATCCGCTGGTCCGAGTTCAACCGACGGTGATTTTCTCTCAAGCCACCAGAATCACCAGCGTCGACCAAGTTTGGAATAAATTCATGTGGTGGAAATGAGGTCTCACAAAAGTACTGAAAGCATGCACCCGCCGTCAAAGATCCTTGCCAAACGACAAGGATATGTAAAATCTGGCCCATGTTCTCAGTTTCGAGAACTCTACTTGTTTCGTATCCCCGCCGAAGGATTGACCGAGGCCGATCCTAGGCATTGGTATTTGGGCAACAACAAGGGATTAAGGGGGAACACTCACGGGGAAGGGATTGTCCACGTTGGAGGCTGGAATCGCGAATCGGGGTCCCGACACCTACAATAAAGATCGCTCTCCACATCGAGGCACCATTGACTGCCAAGATGGAACTGGCGGAGTTTCGGTTGCAATAGTGGATAAGCCTCTGCGGGCCGATGGAGACGCCTGAAGATCCCTGCTTGTGGTTTGGAGCCGTCGTGGAGTCCGTCGTGACCCGTGCCGCATCAGATGCATGACGGCGGCCATGAAATACCGTGACGCCGGTCCGTAAGCCCCTGTAATGTTACCGAAGTTGTATATGATATGATATGTGAATGTGTTTAGGATAGGCCCCGTCGAGCTCTTTATCCAGCACGATGCAGACGGGTGTGGGGCCTTTCGCAATGCACTGCCCAGAAAAACAGGGCATTGACTGTAGCGAGTCCTTCCACTTTGGCTTCCACCACAGAACACGACAGCATGCCGCATGGTCGATCCAGTTCGTAGATCAAGGTCCCCACCACGACTCGAGATAGCTGTTTAGATGTTGGAAGCATGATGCGCTCACTTATTCGGCTCACTATGACTATGTATGTGCCGCCGATCATGTATGTTGCGGACATGGATGCCGACAAGACATCATGCAGGAGTCTGGCTTGGAGGATACGCACGCAGTTATCATCATAGCTACCGCCAAGGATCGGAAAACATCCTTGATATGGCAGACCTGGTCTGAGCGAAGACATCCTTCGAAGACCTCGATAATACCTCGACCCACCCTGCTACAGTCCTCGCCTGGGATAGAGTCCACGTTACATGGAAAGACTGGGGTCCGATTCAGGCGGGGGAATTTGGAATCCACGTTCTGGACGGGCCTCCATAAGGGTGCATATAGGGAGACTACCCGGGGAAAGAAGCGGACTCCAAGCGTCTTGATTTACCAAGGACTACTAGTTGTTACCGCTAATCAAAATGGGGGTAAATTATGCATGTCAATGATGCGAGGCTACCACCCCTCATGGCACGAGCTTTCTAAGATCCATGACCCACTCCTCCGTACGGGAGTACTTGACATTCGCCGAGCTCAGGAAGCTCAACACCAGCTATAATAATGCCCCACAACCTTTCCCTCTTTCCCGCGGCCTTCACAGCAAATTTTTTGACTGCACCGTTATACACACACACAAGATGCCCGGCCGACCAACCGTGAATGCCTCCGACCCTGTGTTGGATGCAATTGCGGTCATCGGAATCGGATGTCGCTTCTCTGGAGGCGCTAGCTCTGTCGAGGATTTCTGGCAGATGCTTCGCGAGGGACGCACTGGACATGGAAAGATCCCCTCCAGCCGATATGAGGCTTCCGCGTGGCACCATCCGAGCCACGATCGTAAAGGCGCGGTATGAGCAATTTGATTGACTAATGGAAGTCATGCAAAACGTGAGCAACTGCTGAGGAGTTGACCAGATCAACAACGATAGCGGATTTTTCCTGAAAGAAGACCCGTCACGTTTCGATGCGCCTTTCTTTTCCATCACGGCCAAGGAGGCGGCGGGCATGGACCCAGCACAGCGATTGTTGCTTGAGGTTGCATACGAGACTTTTGAAAATGGTGAGTGTGACTGCTTCTAAGAGCTTGAAAAAAAGTTGAGCGTTGACTGTTAATTAGGCGGAATTCCAATCGACACACTACCTGGAAGTAACACCGCCGTGTACTCCGGGTCCATGACGAATGATTATGAGTTACTATCAACGAGAGATATTTACGATATGCCCCATAATGCAGCAACGGGAAATGGCAGGACAATGCTGGCAAACCGGTTGTCATGGTTCTTCGATCTCCAAGGTCCAAGTATCATGATGGACACGGCGTGTTCCTCCAGTCTAACTGCCGTGCATTTGGCCGCACAAGCCCTGCGTTCTGGCGAATGTGGAATGGTGTGTGATTATTGCTGCCGCTAGAAGACAGCTAGCCTGCGGACTAACATTCTGGCAGGCCTTGGTCACTGGCGCTAGTCTCATTTTACACCCCAACTTCACACAGCGACTCTCGTACATGCATATGATGAGCCCAGACGGTACGAGTCATTCATTTGATGAGTCCGCCAACGGCTATGGGCGAGGAGAGGGCATTGGCGCCGTACTGTTGAAGCCTGTTCGTGCTGCCTTGGCCGATGGAGATCATATTCGGGCGATCATTCGCGGCACTGGAATCAACCAGGATGGAAGAACTCCTGGAATTACTTTGCCAAGCCCGACAGCTCAAGCCAACTTGATTCGGTCAACCTATGAGCGACATGGCCTTTCAATGAGAGACACAGCGTATTTCGAAGCGCATGGAACAGGAACCCCAGTCGGAGTAAGCGACACCGTGATTAACCCCCCAGTCTTCCAGGCATGCTGAACCGTATCTTAGGATCCCATAGAGTTGTCGGCCGTAGGGTTGACCCTGGGCCAGGCCCGGACACCGACCGATGAGCCGATATATGTTGGCTCCGTGAAGACAAATCTCGGTCACACTGAAGGAGCCGCGGGAGTGGCCAGTCTGATCAAGGTAGTTCTCTGCCTAGAGAAAGGTATGCTGGTACCAAATGCCGGCTTCAAGAACATCAATCCCAAGATTCGACTTGACGATTGGAGAATCCGCCTCAGCGACAACGCAATACCCTGGCCAGAACATCTGCCACAGAGAGCCAGTATCAACTCTTTCGGATTCGGTGGATCAAACGCGCACATAATCGTCGAAAGCACTAAGAATGCCTTCAAGATTTACGAAGAGGAGGAAGAAGCACCTTCTCACGTGGTCGTATTCTCGACGTTCGATCAACCTGGAATTGAGCGACTTGGTCCAAGTTGGAGTGAATATATTAGGCGGCAAAAAGCCCATAAGCGTGACATTCCATTGAAAGATCTTGCGCACACAATGCTCGCACGACGGTCGCACTTGGGCTTCCGCAGCTTTGCGGTCGCCAACTCAATGGATGAATTGCGCAGTACCTTGGACAAAGGCCTTCCCAAGTTTCCCCGAGCAAGTCGCAAAGCTCAAACGCGGCTGGCGTTTATCTTCACTGGCCAGGGTGGTCAGTGGGCTGGGATGGGCAAGGAGCTGCTTAGGATCCAAACTTTCCGAGATAGTATGGCTCGGTCCCAAGAAATTCTTTCCTCGCTGGGCTGCCCATTTGATATTATTCAGGAGCTCCGAGCCCATGCAAAGTACAGTCAAATTAATCGACCCGATCGCAGTCAACCTATCACCTGCGCACTGCAAATTGCCCTCGTTGATCTCCTGGCGAGCTGGTCCATTCACCCCAACGCTGTCACTGGTCATTCAAGTGGTGAAATTGGTACGTTTGCTGATCTAATTCTTGGTGATCGTGGATAAAAAAGCTGACCAATTGTTCTTTCTAGCCGCTGCATATGCTGCTGGTTTCCTCTCTCAAGCCGACGCCCTGCGGGTGTCGTGGGTTCGGGGCTTTTACTCACAGCAGATATCGGAGAGTGACAAGAGAGGAGGGATGCTAGCAACTGGTATCTCGTCAGAGGATGTACAGAAGTACCTTGACGAGCTTCCTCCCCGTTCCGTGGTGGTTGCGTGTGTGAACAGCCCCTCAAGCACCACTCTGTCAGGCGACGTGGATTTGATCGACAAGCTCGAAAAGAAACTTCAACAAGATGGACATTTCGCCCGCAAGCTTCGGATCGACACTGCTTACCATTCTCCGCATATGGAAGAATTGGTTGAAGTTGTGGGCAATGCCATAGCATGCATCAAGCCGGAAGACAGGTTTAACGGATCGGTCCCCATGTTTTCATCGGTCACAAAGAAGAGAGTTCAATCCGCCGATGTGGGCGGACCGTACTGGGTGCGTAACATGGTAAGCGCTGTTGAGTTCACAGCTGCCATCACTGAACTTGCCAGCATGAGCGAATCTAGCAAGACGCGCCGGCGACCAGTACCGGTCAAGTGGACCACCCTGTTCGAGATTGGCCCTCACTCTGTTCTGAAGGGCCCAGTTTCGCAAATCCTGCAGAAAGTCAATCCCAGTATGACAACTCTTCCGTACTATACCCTGGTTGCACGGAATCAAAACGCCCTGCGAACATCATTAGACGTCGCAGGATCTCTGTGGAGCACGGGGCATGCTATTGATCTTGCCGCTGTAAATGACTGTGTGGACCCTACGGCTCATCCCCAGATTGTTGTCGACTTGCCTTCCTATCCCTGGAACCATCAGAATTCTTTCTGGCACGAGCCACTCGAGACAGCGCAGTTGCGACAGCGCAAGCACCCCCGTCATGATATTCTCGGAGCTCCTCTGGACTATCAAAATGCCCTCGAGCCCCGGTGGAGAAATTTCTTGCGGTTGTCTGAAAATCCATGGATGGCTGATCATGTCGTGGCTGGAACGATTGTCTTCCCAGCCGCGGGTATGATGGTGATGGTCATCGAGGCTGCGCGTCAGTTGGCCGGCGGTCAAGGCGAAGTCAAGGGAGTTGAATTCCAAGACCTCCATTTCATGCGAGGAGTGGTTGTTCCTAATGAAGACCGCGGCCTAGAAACACTGTTACAAGTCTCACCTCATCCGGGAATGGCAGGTTGGTATGAATTTGGAATATTCTCGCTTCCCTCGGGCGGTGGTTGGATTCAGCACGCAAAGGGTGCATTCATCCCACGGTTCGAGAACCCCGGAGACAATGAGCATGCTGCAAACTGGGCAACCACGCTAGCGCGAATCAAGGACACGCAATCTGTTGCTCAAAAGGGCGACATCAACCAGGCATACCAATGGCTGTCGCAGACCGGAGGGCTTACTGTCGGCCCATGCTTCAAGACTACCACGGGAGTCAACTTCTGCGAGTCAGAGCCTCGTATTTGGTTGTCAGGAGTTGTGACCGACACCAAGCAAGGCATGCCCTATGAGAAAGAGAGTCCTAGCTTTATTCACCCGACAACCCTGGACTGTCTCTTCCAGTCTGCCCTGCTGTCGTGCTCGGAAGCTCTCACTAGCACCAGTGCCAGTATCCCCGTCGGCGTGGATCACGCTTACATCTCGGACTGCTTCAAGCCGCAACCAGGCGAGCAATTTGTGGTCCATACAGAGACACAGTGGCGAGATGGAAAATCTCAGTCACAGTGCATCGCGTCCGATCCTTCGCTGTCCCAGCCGTGGATCACCTTCGAAGGCGTTCACCTCGGCCGTCTTCCCTTCAACCCGAACTCGCAGAAGCAAGAAGACACGAGCTCGCAGAGTCGGTATTCTTCCATCATTTGGGATGAACATTTGGAATCACCCATTATCACCAGCCGACTCTGCCCCGATGGAACACAGAAGAGTGCAGTAGAGGTTAGTGAGCTGCAACTGGCCGATTGGGTCGAGCGTCTCTGCCACACCAACGGGGATGGAAGAGCGTTAATAGCTACTTCCGACGCATCAAATGCTGAGATTCAGAGTCTGGCAAAATACAAGCCCAGCAGTGGAACGCGGCCTTGCCTGTCCAAGGTCAGCACCGCTTTGTGTGGTGACAAACAAATCGGGCTTGATGATGCCTTGGGCTCTCACATTATCCCAATCACAGCAATTTTCGACCTTCCATCTACCTCTATCTCAGAGGAAGCATACGACATTGTTGTCATTGATGAGCTCGATATCTGGAATGAGAAAGGCATTCAGTCGCTTCTGCCCTGTCTGAGCAAGGTCCTTGACAGTGCCGGCTTTGCCGCACTGCGCGTCTCCGACGCGACCGTGGATGCAGCTGCAGCAGCCCTGGACGCGTTTGACGGCCTTGAGATCCACAGCCTCACATCAGACCGCAACTTCATCGTAGCTCGCAAGAAGCCAGTTTCTTGGACTACGGATTCAGAAATTTATGTCTTGAGCGCCGATGGCAAGTCAAACTTCTCTTCCGTGTTTGCCCATCTTGAGAAAGTGTTTGCCACTCACAATGTTCGCGTGGTCCCTATTGGGTTGGACCAGGTCAGTGGGCAAGAAGGGAAGACAGTCATTTCACTGCTCGACCTGTCTGGACCCTGGATATCCAATTGGACGCCAAAGGATCTGCAGCACCTTCAGCAGCTGATCCGAGCCCATTACGTGCTTTGGGTCTCACCATACTGGGCCCAAGGGGCTGTCGAAAATGCGGGTCACGGCGCGACATCCGGTCTTCTACGAACCCTACGCAACGAGCACTTCAACACTACAATTCCCCAGCTGCTTGTGGATGTTGATGATCTTCACGATGAGTTCGGTCTGGCGTGCGGTATCCTTCAGGTCATGCAACTGACCATGCAGGAGAGCTCTCGCCGCGCTGATCTAGAGTACCGGTTGACAAAGAGCCGTCTGCTTGTTCCCCGAGTCCTCCAGACTGCAGCAGTGGATGAGGCAATGCACACCCTGCTGAAGGGCCCCAAACCTGTTCTCGCCGAGCTGGCACTCGATCCCAGGCCCCTCGAGCTGAAGCTTCGAGACGGAAAAGACGCTTTCTGGGCGGAGAAGCAAGGCTTCAACGAGCCGCTTCCGGCAGACCATGTTGAGATCAGAGTGGAGATGGCCACCGTGTTTGATACCAATGCCGATTCAACAAAGACACCCGAGTCATCTCTCCCGATGTTCGAAATTGTGGGCAAAGTGGACCAAGTTGGTTCAGGTGTGCGTGACTTCGCGGTTGGTGACAATGTGTTGACCCTCACTTCTGCGGAACCAGGACTGTCAACTACTTTGCGCGTCTCCGAGAGTGATGTGATCCATATGCCTGCACTTGCGGATCCAACGCAGGCTATTTCGGCCCCTCTTGCTTATTTGACCGCTCATCAAATTCTGACTGAAGTTGGCCGCCTCCGTTCTGGCGCCTCAGTTCTCCTGATTGGCTCCATCAGCCAGACTTTCCGGGCCATGATCGACTTTGCCCTTAGCATGGACATGTCGGTCATTGTTGCCACAGACTGTCAAAAGACCATACATATTCTCTCCTCCCGCTACCCAAGCTTGAAAGAGAGGATCTTGGGCATTCACAGCGGACTTGAGGCGAGCGTGTCTAGATTGACCAAGGGGTGTGGAGTTGAGGCCACAATCTCATTCCTCGGCGGTTATTCTGGCCGAGTTGCTGCCAAGTGCCTGACTGGTGGAGGGCAGTACATCAACCTGTCGAGTGATATGAAGCTCAGTGCCCTTCCAGAAAGCTTCATCGACAGCGGCTGCACCTTCTCATCTCCCAAGCTCCAAAGAACTTTCTCCGAGAAGCCAGGCGGCCTTCATGCTTCTATTCGGAAGGTGATGACCTTGATGAAGGAGCAGCAACTGCTGCATCGCGTTGAGGCTTACCCCCGATTCCCCGTCTCCGATATTCAGCAGGCTTTCCAGCACTGCAAGGAGGCCAATGGCAGAGTCATTGTAGATCTTCAAGCGCCAGGTCAAGTTCCAATCGTCCTGCCTCTACCGGAGTTTACAGCGTTGCCATCTGAAAAGACATACGTGTTGGCTGGTGGGCTAGGCAACCTCGGCCTCGCACTCGCTGAGACTTTGGTTGAGTCCGGCGCTCGCCACTTGGTTTTCCTTGGACGATCGGGCGTTGCTCAGAAAGAGCAGAAGATTTCTCTGGACATACTTCGTGGCCGTGGATGCCGCGTAGATGTTGTTCGTTGCGATATCTCCAAGACCGAGGATGTGGAACATCTCTCCTCGGAGATCACGAACCAGAACTGGAACGTTGCGGGTGTGCTCCAGTGCACTACCGTTCTGAAGGTAAGGAATGAATATCACTGGTTTGTTCAATACTCTGACTAAATTGCTTTGTTTTTACCAGGATGCCATGTTCGAGAACATGACTTTCGAGGAGTGGTCCCAATCGACAGATCCCAAAATTCGCGGAACATTGAACCTGCACCAGCTATTCTCAGAGCCCGCAGCGCTTGACTTCTTCGTGACTTTGTCATCCGTTTCAAGCATAATGGGCAACATGGGTCAGGCCAACTACTGCGCCGGCAACGGCTTCATGGACGGTCTCATGGAGTGGCGCCGGAACCACGGCTTATCCGGACTTTCCCTCAACGTCGGTCTTGTCCCAGATGCTAGCGGACTGAGTGATATTGCCGAGGACCAAGAGCAACGTCTTCGCCGGTTGAATCATTTTTCAGGCACCGAGATCCTGACCTATGAGCTGCAGACGCTACTCCGTGTTATCATCGGCAGCAAGGTCTCACTTCCCCACCAGATTATAGCTGGTATGACTGACAACCTATCGCGCAAGAACGCGCCCTCGGCATGGCTGCTGGATCGGAAGTTTGATCACCGGCTGTCGCTTGAGACTGAGCAGAGTGGCTCTTCTACTGTTTCCACGGGTGCCTTGCTCAAGGAAGCTGATTCCGTGGATGCTGCGGCTGAGATTGTCCTCGATGCCCTGAGTGAATATCTGGCTACGGCCATGGCTACCACGGCTGACTCTATCGACGCTGATTTACCCTTGTCAGCATTGGGTGGTACGTTGAATACTGCACATTTTGTCTCTCTCCATCTACTACGTCTCATTCTTACTAACTCTACGCGGTAGTTGATTCACTCAAAGCCACGGATGTTCAGAACTGGGTCTCCCGTGAATTGGGCGCAGAACTGTCCTCATTTGAGTTCCTTGGCTCTCAACCAACCAAGACCCTAGCCAAAAAAATTGCTTCTGCTAGTTCTTTCGTGCTGGTGTCGAGCTGAAGGTGAAAATACAGATTGGGCAAGTGACACACGGCGAGTAGCGACTACTGATGTGAAGGCAAATTGTAATTGGCGGGGAAACATGCTCCTCACTTTGGCGTTGAGTGATTTTCCAGGCCTTATCGGACTCCCACAGCCCAACGACTTTAGGTGCACGTTCTGTCTTAGTCTAATTTCAAAGGACTCGCATGAATTCAAGAATTTTGTTCTGATGATCAGTGGGGTATCTCGATTGTTTTATTACGTACCGTACCTCGTATCATATCGTTTCTCATGTTGGTAAATTACGTAAATACCAATCTTTCACCCAGCATTAACGCCGATCACAGACTCTCGCGAGTCTCCACGATGGCACTTCTGCAAGAGAGCGGGTCTCAGCCGGCGCCCGTCTCCCAGTTGGGCTCAAGCACCATTCACATGCAGCAATTGGTGCAAGTCCCTATTAATCTAATGCGATGGCTAACTCTATCGTAAGTCCGTTCCGTTCCCTGTACGGAGTACTACTCCGTTCGTGCTAGGGGCATGTCGACCAGCGCTGGCCAGAGACGACGTCCCGTCTCGCCGTGGGGGCCGCTGCACGTACAATCCTTCTCCTTCTAGAGCTCCTTAGAACTTCTCCACCTACCGTCGTCGAGGCTGGGGCACTAAGCAACTAGTCAGAGGGGCAGAGAGCGATTGGCGATAGAAGTGGGCCACGAGAACCTGTTCGCCCACCCCCCGACACTAAATTAGTTCCGTTTAGGCATTTACGACATTCGGCGGGAAATCCACCACTTCAATATTGTTCCCGCGATCGTGGCGCTGGATAGTGGACACGCAAATCCCCCTGGAAAGCGTCGATCTCTCCTCGGTAAAATCACATCCATTGATTTGGAGAAAAAGAAACACAAACAACAAAAGTGGCTGAGAAAACACAATTCCCTTGGAGGAGTCCCTCGTGGGAAGCGTGTGGACGGCCGATGCTTTCGAAAATCATTTAGTTCCATGCACGAGTTTCCGGGGTCTGTCGGGGCTCCGTAACCAGTAACCACGGGCGAGGAGACTCCGAGTTTCGCCTCGATCCCAGTCATTCTCTTGCACTAGGGGGCCAGACTCCGCTGTAACAATAATCAATAGTGGATCCAGGAGCTGGATAATGGTCGAAAGTCCCAGCAGGAGGGCGCGGCGATCAGCGAGGAGGTGGACAACGTGCTGGTGGCACGACGGCCGCTCACGACGGGAAAGGTCTATCAGTAACTAGCTAGTGCATATCCACGCCTTCCAAGCTGCACGGCTGTAAACTTGTCTCGGCCATGGATCCAAGCTGCCCCGCTCTTGCTGTGAGACGGGAACAGTGGGCTTTCGCGAATAAACTGGCTTGCTAAGAGAGGACTGGCTCGCAGGGTGCATTTCAACTTTTGCCGCTCGGTTGTGCTCGTAGCTTGTGCATGGCCTCGCTCGGTCTCTCATAAGAAAGGTTTGTCAGGCCGGATCCTCAATTTTTGGTTGTTCACCTCGTTTTTGCTCCTCTTGCCTCATACACTCCTCCGCCATGTCGGACCCCGAAAAGAGTGAGGCTTTCTTGCCTGCGGCCCCCGAGCAGGCAGTTTGCCATGAATCTAGCCCCAATGACTCCAGTGGTAGCGAGTCGCCGGATCTGGAGAAGGGTATGAGACAGGAAATCTCCAAGAAGCCCGCTCACAACCGGCATATCTCCATCACTCTGGACGACTTGGAGGCCCAGACCAAATCCGACCTTCCGCTGAAACGTTTTGCGTATTTGAGGTACGCCGTGTTTACGATGTACCGACGGCTCTTCACAATCGTCTTCCTTGTAAACTTGGCGTGTTTTATCTACGTGATGGTTGCGGACCGACAGATCCTGGCGCTGGTGAATGCGACGGCCGTGAACTTGGTAGCTTGCGGTTTAGCCCGGCACCCGATGGTGGTGAATGGCATCTACCGGGTGGTTTGTTCGCTTCCTAGATCGGCACCGCTCTTCCTACGTCGCATGGCCGCCAAGGCAGCCCACTACGGGGGTGTGCACAGTGGGTGTGGCACTGCATCTCTCATCTGGTACGCGGGATTCGTTGGCGTTGCTTCGAAAATGTACTGGACATCGTCACCAATCAGTCCCTTGACGGACCGCACGTTCTCAGCAGCGCCGATAGCCGTTTCGTACGTGATCTTGGTGCTTTTGCTCGTCATGATTGTGGTAGCGTACCCAGTCTTCCGCAGAAAGATGCATGACTATTTCGAGCTCACGCACCGATTCACTTCGTGGCTGATCCTCGCTCTGTTCATTGTTCTGGTATTCCTGTTTGCCAATGACATGGGCCGCGCAGAAGAAAAGTCCCTTGGGTATGCTCTCATCACGCTGCCTGCGTTTTGGCTGTTGATCGGAGCCGTGATTGCAATCGCCCATCCCTGGGTACTGTTGAGAAAGATTCCAGTCCAAACGGACCCTCTTTCTCCGCACGCTATTCGCCTTCATTTCAGCCACGCGCCTATCAGCTTTGCCAAGGGTATCCAGGTATCCAAACACCCTCTCAAAGACTGGCACAGCTTCGCCGGCTTCCCAGATCCGTCCGAGTCTCTTGAGAATATTAGGAGGATCCCAAGCAACCAACCAAGACCGACCAAACCACCCGCGGCCTACAAAAAGGGCCACAAGCGGAACCAAGAGAGTTGGTCGGTAGTGGTATCCAAAGCCGGAGATTGGACTTCAGATACCATCAAGAGCCCGCCCACCCACGTCTGGAAGCGTGGTGCTCTCATGCGTGGTGTTGGTTATGGTATGCGCTTGTTCAACCGCATTATCGTCGTGACCACTGGATCTGGTATCGGCCCCTGTCTCGGCTTCTTGGGGTACGAACGTCGGCCGATGATCAAGGTCGTCTGGCAGACTCGTAACCCGGTGAGGACGTACGGCCAGGGGGTGATTGACTTGGTGCACCAGATGGGTCCGGATCCGATTATCTTGGATACTTCGACGGACGGCCGAATTGATATGCTTCCTATTATCCATCAACAAGTCCAGGAGTTCCAAGCGGAGGCGGTATTTGTCATCAGCAACCCACCCATAACGCGAAAGATTGTCTACGAATTCGAATCTCACGGCATCCCGGCCTATGGACCGATCTTTGATTCCTGATCTCTGGGCCGCCCTTCGGGGTTGATGGAGCATTGAGTCTTGGACTTTGCTGTGCAGAAGTCCTTCTACGTCGCGAACATGAGGAAAAATGTGCTAACTCCTTGTCTGGAGTTTGGACGAGTAATGGATAGTATGATATATTGGAAAGTCTCAGTGGTCTCCTTACGAGCCTACGTGGTATGATAGGAAACGATATACATGATGCTTTATGATGCAAGTATTGCTACAATACAACCTTATCTCTACATAGTCTTCCCTTGTTTGTTGTGAAAGTTCCCATGGATTACAATATGTAACTTCTGAGAACCTGATTATGAGGTCGTTGCTCCTTTGAGCATAGCTGCCCAATTAACCCGTTTTGTCATCGCCAAGATATATGCCGCTATTTCATAATACCGATTTTACTGCGTATTCATAAGGTTGCTCGAAACGGGCCTATACCATTCCTATCCTGGACGCTCCAACAACTCTCTGAGTCCTATGGATTAGAATATAAAGAGAAATCGGTGAGAGGGGTACTCACATTGCTGAGAACGAAGCATACGAGTGGCGCCACAAACTTCCCTTTCTTATCAGATTTGCATGCTTACCGCTCATATGTGCTCTGTCCTACATACTGGTCCCCACAGGTTCATGCACGTACGAATAACGCAGGCCATATGTGGTCAACCGGTGAAGGTTGCATGGGGCCGTTTCTGTGCCCGTCAGCATGGGGCATTAACCGAAAATTGGAATTGCACGGGTAAATGGTCGTTATGCTAGGGGGCTGAATCGCCATGCGGTCGGTTCCTATCAGACGCCGAGGACATGGACCACTACCTCCCGCAGTGGCCTAATGTGAGCAGAGCCGGACCCAAGATTCCCAGTGCTCGCTTAGGCACAGCCAAAGTGCGATTTTGAGTTTTGTGGTATCACTGGTGGCGTTTAGGCTAAATATTCCGAGTCTGGCAATAGAAGTGGGAGACTTGCTAAACGGATTACTTCAATCGGGATAGCCGAGGAGCGAGGCTCAATTCTCACGACTCGAGCTACATGCTCTGATCACATTGTGGGTTCTCATGTTGCATCACTTCACTTTGACTGGATCTAGATGGTAGATAACACATGCGATCGATCAACCCCACAAACTCACATAAATGCTCCAGGTAGGGTGGGCCCGACCAAGAAATCGGTAAATTACGTCGTGCTTGGATCGAAAAATTGAGGTAGAAGCCTGGAAAGGGGCTTAGTTTTGCTATCACCCTCACTATTTCGAATTACCTTTTGAAGACAATCATAAAAACGGGGTTTCCGATTGAATCTGTCATGTGCTCACTGCTCACTGTTGAAGGAGTGCAACATCCTCCTTATGGCCGTTGTCCATAGCAAACTAATGTAGCACTGAAATCGAAAAGCTTCCTTTTTATATTAGATATTAAATGACTAAGGCGATCCCCCATGAACGTGTTCTGATTTCAAACCTGGCTGGTAAAGATATGCAAAGTATGGCCGGAACTCTTTCGAGTACTCTTTTCAGTAGAGTATACAGCTTTAATCCGTCTGCTTCCCCTCTTGCGTCTGCTCATGATTCAAGAAGAGTGTACCTGTTATAGATCGAGAAGCCACCACGCTTTCTCATGTTCGTGAAGTGGCGCACGGAAATTGAAGCTAGGTGAGAGTAGAAGAACGGGTCCTTCTCCTTGCCGGATGAGAGGGCATGATAGGAGAGCACGATAGAACATATATCACATAGAAATAATTAAAAAACCGCAGACTTGTATTCAACTCTATTCTCAACACGCAATGCCTTATCCCCAGCACCTGAGGTAGCGCCTAGGGACTACCGAGAAGAGGATGTTCTGCGTTTTTTCAGAGGCAAAAGCACAACAATTAAGGCGTAGCCTAGCCCGATGATTCCAGCAACCACGCTATATGCGATAACTGCCCCAAGAGGAGCGATCGGAAGGCCGATGCCTGTTAAGCGAAAACCTAGACCAGCGTTAATAACGCCAAGAATTATGAGACAGCGACCAAGCCACCGATGGAGGTAAGCAAATACACTCTTGCCTCCAGTTTTGCGAAAATACCTGTGTTGAAGAAAGCCCATCGCGGGCTGAAATAGGATAAGGCATGGGATGGTCACCATCCCGATAATGGGATGATACATTCGTATGAAACCAAGACTTCTTGCCATTGAGATCCCAATTCCAAACCCGGCAGTAGCCAAAGCAAGAGTAAAAAGCTGGAACGAAGCATGGACATAGACAATCTTCGAATATGGAATAATATGAAGCATCAGAGCAAATGATGGGGAAAATATAACAAAGACCAGAATCATAATAATAGCATGGGCCTTCCTGCGTTTTTCAACCGACCCAGTGCTGATAGTCGAAATCGGATGCGATGAACTGGAAGTGGTCATATTGTTGGAGGTTGCAAACGGGTTATCAGACGTGCCACCGGTTGCTTGTTGTAGGTCTATAGCTGCAATCCCCTCAACGTCATGTATGTTGATAGATGCCGTTAAGCTGTTCGTGTTGAGTGGGCTCCCATATTTCGCCGCCCAAACCCATGGACTCGATGAACTGCTCAGATCTTCACTTCCACCGGGCCAGGTGATACAGCTATCGCATCGGATGTTTGCGGTCGTAATACCATTACTGATCCCACTGCCATTTATGACTGAGAATTGAGCTTTGGGGTTATACAGTGGCATAACATGCTCCACGCCGAGTCGTGGGGAGACTGTAACATTATTGCCGTCGCTGGATGCATAGACAATGAATATATTCGCTCCTTGCATTCGATAGCCCTGACCCCAAGCAAACCACTGAAGCTCGTTTGTGGACTTCAGTTGGAAAAAAATTGGCCCAGAGCCTGAAGATGCGGTGGCTTGGGGTATATTGACAGTATAGGAGATCCCATTTTGTCCGGGAGGCACAAATGTTTGAAATTGGGTAAGGGCAAAAATAGGTGTACACAGACAGAACCAAACGCATTTCTTCGCCATGGGGGAGCAAGGGTTATTGTCGCGTGTGTACCGCTGCCCGTCAAGAGAACGACCGCAATACTCGCTAAGGTTGTTGTGACATCTCGGCAAATATGTATTCCACGATATCTCCGCTCCTCCACCATATCTGGACGTGGATGCTGCAAGGGTTCTGTGATTTAGAGCGACCAGAGTTGCCGAGACGATTGCACTCTAGGCGTCATGACTTGCTAAACAGTACCCAAAGATGGCAGTTCGCCGAGCAGTCGATCATTTTCCCGATACATATTTCCGTCATGTGCGGCTATAGCATACATTAAACACCACATCAGAAGCCAGCGAGGCTCACCAATCGCTTTTATCAATTAAAAACGCCGCGGTCCAGACCATCTTCGTACCAAACTCTGATCAGAGCCTGTTTCCAGTTCCGCCCCCCGAAAATGATTCCATCTTAGTCAACTGCCCCGCACCCCGGATGGCAAGCCATGGTTGGGTAACTACGTCAAAGTATTATCCTGAATAATTGGTCAGTAAGTTAGGACGGGTTTGCTGGAGGTAGTGCGACCCACATTTTGTCTTTCTGTAGTTTATTCAATACGAATGCGAACCGCATTCGCTATTTTGAGTAATCAACTGCCTAGACCCTCAGTTTAGCTTTCTTATGCTGATGATGTGGTGGCCATGCGAAAGCTTCCCAGACCTTCATCGAAAAATGTTTAGGAATTTTATGGTACTTCACGTACTCCGTACGCCGTAGCTATAACTACATAAATGAAACCTATCTCCTGATGCTGTACTTTGAAATTAAGCGCTGGGCTTTCCACGCAGACCTTTGCCTCCATCATTATTTTCTCACCTGATTGAGCGGCAGTAATGATCAAGGCGTCTTTGTACACATTCTCCCTGCTGTGCCTCCCTCTCATTGAGGCCCAGTATGGAGGAGGAGGTTCTAGCGACACTACTATGTCCACTGCGAGCTCAACAGTGAGTGGTTCAGCTTCGAGTACCACCCAATCAGTTAACGTTGGTCAAAGTGGCTTTACTTTTGATCCCGACACTATCCACGTCCCTACAGGAGGCGTAGTCGAGTTCCATTTCTATCCAGGTGATCACTCAGTTGCCCAGGCCGCTTTTAATAACCCATGTCATCCTATGAGCGATACTAGCTTCTTCAGTGGATTTATGCCATCTGCTGATAACGGAAAGGTAATTTCATGAGCATGGTTTCAGGTTATATAACCTTCTGACTTTCTGATCTTTTAGCCTGTCTGGTCATTGACTGTTAATGATACAAATCCGATCTGGTTCTACTGCGGCCAAGTTGGACATTGTCAAGCTGGCATGGTTGGTGTGATTAATCCGTCGTAAGTGTATCAGCTACCACAAAGTATTAGAAGCACTAACTAATTCTCTCCTCAACATTAGAGGCTCGGATACACTTGATTCATTCAAGTCGGCAGCTTCTAGTGCAAGTGGTCAGAGTGTACCAGCCACGGCCCAAGGTGGCATTCTCGGTACGCCGAGTGCTAGTCAGACAACCAAGACCTCTAGCAGTGAGACTGCCACAAGTAGTCCACCCACTACCAGCCCCACTACCAGCAGTATTACTACTACTAGCAAGACGTCTCCTACAAGCGGGACACAGACCAGCACAGGTGGCTCCAGCCCGAGCGCCACAAATACGGCAAACAATCTGCACACTTCAATTGATCTCAGTGTCTTGTCCATCCTTACCTTAACAATGGCTATGTTCCTTATGTAGGGTCGATTTCAGCGTCATTCATGAAGTGCTGGATTGGTGAAAGTCAGCTAATGTACGGAGTCATCCGATGCACATCAAAAGGGAAAAATGCACGTCCCTGGTGAGGTACCTGGTCATCAATTGGGGTCCCCAATGATTTACTTTTGACGTATACACTAGCCCCTCTCCTTTAACGAGTCCTGGTCATTGCCAAAAAGTCCATGTATAGTCCGACGTGGATGTTGCTAGTACTACGTGATCTGAACCTAGTCCTTAGTTTAGTTGTTTCATTTACCTTATAACTTGCCTGCTTGGTTGTCAACTACCAAAGTATACAAGTCAAGTGCTCATTCATTCGACTAAACCGCTAACCAAGAACATGCCGTAATTTTGATGCTTCCGCATCCAGGCCAGGGAACTGGCCCAGGGTGCCTCCAACGTAAGCACTCTCGATGTTGATAAGAGCATTTACAAAGCTTTCATAGCAATTCAAATCCGGAAATGCGTCACGGATGCTATCTGGGGGTTTGGAAGAATACAAAACGGTGAAGGACTTGGCTGGTTGTTTTGTTGACTATGTTCTGACTGGCCTTTTTGGGTGACCCTAGGGAGGACAGTACAGGCTTATTTTTTGTCCGGATTTAGCTATCTAGCAGCTATAAATTTCACAAGGGAAGGCGGTAAAACCTTGGCAGAACCCGATGTACGAGAGCGAACAGCTGCTCGGCTAGGAGCGACACGAAAGCTTTGTACAACCTACAGAATAAAAAGTGTGTTCCAGAACAAAAAGCAGGACTTTGTGGCTCCAGTACACCGTTATAACAGGTCCTCATAGGTACTTCTTTAGTAATCACAGGCATCCATCTACTTTGATACCTGTAGAGGTCCGCTTCGGAGGTGGCAGGGGACTAAAAAAAGTGTCGCAGATGATTCAAACTATGATCAGCCAGTTAGAGCTGAGGATAACTCATCACCCAAAGCTGCCCGGGTGATCGGTTAGCTTGTTTTATCTAGTGCCAAACCCGCAGATCCAAGTACTATGTCCTCCCTATCTTCATCTTTAGGTCCAGTTAGATTCGCATACTATGCCACTCAGTCATGGTGACAATATTGTGGACCGGGTCTGAAACAATTATGGTGTCATAATGCGGTCTATAAGGGGAAACGTGGCTTAAGGAACCAAAAGGCATATTTTCGCATTTTAACATTCTCTCCTTTACCTTTTGTCATCCCTAGTGCTTGGTATAAATGCGTGTTATTAGAGCTGCTGTTCCGTTTTCTAACTCATTCGCACCCTTAATCCCACAATCATGATAGTGTAGACTCCCTTGTGAAGGATCGAAGGTTTCTAGTACGAGGAAATCAATTCGAGAGAAAAGAGACCCGCGGAGGGTGACCTTAGAAAATAAGTTACAATAGCATAGTGAGATAAATAGTGCAGATATCTGCTTGAGGATACGGATTAGAGAGTCAAGAATAGTGTTCGCTTTCTCTGCAGACTCATCGGGACTGTTACGGTCAAGAGAAAGATGCTGGGTCTAACTGTACCATTCAACGAAGAAACCAAAGCTGAGGAAAGAAAGAGAAGAAAGAGATAAAAACAAGGAAAGGGCGGCTTAAATATCCCCGGCAGAGTCCCTACACCGCCTTCCTGATTAGTCCCGACCTTGTCATCTCAAGAATTCACAGTCAACTGTAACAGGGACTTTAGTTATTCCTCAGGTCTTATTTAGTACGTCCTCTCGAAACTCCCCGCGGCTTCAACTTTCCTAAACCCTCTAGGGCTCCTATCTAAAACCAGTTGAAAAAAGTCAACTAAAACAGACCAGTGCTTCGTGTGACGAAAGTATAGAGCGATAGAATATATGGCTTCTGATATCACGTGTCTTATATAGTAAGGGAGGCTAAATAAGCAGGTTATACTAGCTGAATTGGTCAGCGCAAGTCTGCTTGTGCAAATATGTATCTATCCGGCATTGCTATATGACTGGTGATTGCCTTGGTTCTTGCTCTAAATGCTGAAACATAGACAAAATCTGTTTTTCGCTTGATGCATACAAATACCATTGAGCGTACGTCGCCATTTGGACCCTAGCCCGCAGGAATGAATTCTTGCCGGAGTATATCACCGGAGGGCATGTATTCCTCAGGGTCAAGGATCCCAAGGAGCAAATACCCTCGAGGATGTTGAAACAGGAATGAAGTTTCTCAGGTACCAATTGTTTGCGAAGTAGGGAGGGTAAACAGACGTCCCTCATTCGCCTACTAGGGCGGGACAGCTGTTTAACTTCCCGATTGTCAAGGTACTTCACGACGTCAAAGTGGATTTCGGTAGAAAGCAAATCCATATGTTTAAGCAATCTTCTTCCTCCCCTCAGTTGCGCCGTTTTCGTTAGATAGCACCGAACAGATTCTTGTCTTTTAGACAGGCTTGTTACTCAAGTCCGGTTTTATTCCTGATAAAGAAATGTATATCTGAGATGAAATATTTCGCTTTCCCGCTGAAAGTATGTATATTGAACTGACTGTGCCCCAACATGTTAAAATATCCGTTGGTTGGGTTGTATGCCAGAAG
Source organism: Penicillium sp. PG106-07D (assembly GCA_037042255.1). Lineage (NCBI taxonomy): Eukaryota > Fungi > Ascomycota > Eurotiomycetes > Eurotiales > Aspergillaceae > Penicillium > Penicillium sp. PG106-07D. Next base: position 9,653 of record JAXQJV010000142.1, on the reverse strand, counting down.
TATTTTACCAAGCGTTTTACTTTTCATTATAACGGGTTGATTGAGATTTCGTCTCAACCGTCGACGTGAGTTGTTGCAGCTTTATTTTGAGCTCTGCTCCGCATTTTGATCTTTCTAGTTGTGTACGTGGCTCCAGCGATATTAACATATATACTCAAAGACACTCCCCACTAGCTTTTCAGAAGGCTCTAGCTCGATGCCTCGGATAATTAACTAGTCTCCGCTCCATACCCTCACTATAATGCTTTCCAATTCAATAATAAAGGGGAGGGAATGTGTTAAGGTTACAGTGCCCATGCCGCCCAACGATGAGGGAACAAGTCGCACTGGAACTTTATACTCAATATTCCTACCCCCTCCCCCCCTAAATCTCACGGTTGTTTACGACGAGCCACCTACGCTTCCCAACCAAAAGCTAGGAGCCTATCTCCTGCCTAGGTCGGCGGCCTAGTACCTAAAACCACAACGCTTGGTGGTGAGATTGATGAGCGTGCTATTTCTGGTCCTCTCAGGCAACTTGAAGGAGGTAGGGTACCCTGCCAGTTGCTGGTAGAGTGTAATGCTTCTACCCACATCGTCGCCGAGATATTGCGGAGGTTTTTTTGTCGAAGAGAGAGTACCCGCATGCTATCCATGCGATGTACTTTAGCCCACAACATGGAACCTACAACAATAATTTGGCATCAATTGTTACAAGGAAATATTTTCAACATATAAAAGGAATAGTATACTACGCTACACATGTTTAAGAACAGGATTAATCACACGTCCAAGGATCTCTAAAACTACATGTTCGTGTTGATATTCCGGTCCACCTATGCCTTCGTCAGGGATGCGAATAGGTCATATCATCAAACTCAACGTCGTCTCCTTTTTATCCATTTACAAAGACATAACCTTGTCTATGGCCCTTTACCTAGTATCTATCGGTTAGATCTTTCTATGAATTATTATATTGGCTGGAATTATTGCCTTTTTATACCCTCACCTTATCGGCTTCCACTCAACTATCCTCATAAAGAAGCAGAAATAACAGTAGTGTCATTTTGAATCCTTGAATATCTCATTCACGATCAAATTTCGTATACCTCGGGCTTGAGACAGATGCGCAGCATCATCTTAACGTACTCACAGCTATCGCCGCATAAGAATGCAGACCAAGCCTAATCTTTAGTACAAATCTCCGAGTAGGAGAAACAGTATACAGGCGTAGACAAGGAGAGCAGAAAAATCAAATACGTAGTACGAGGAGAGTCAGTTGCTAGTTTACCTTCACTCCCGACGTTTAGGGATGTTGTTTAGAATATGGAGGGAATACGAGCACCTACCATATTCATGAAGAATGTGCCGAGCCTGAGAACAAGTAAACTCATACAAATCAAATTCCTGCAATCGCCTAAATTTCCATCTTTTTATAAATCCAATATTGTTTGTGATTCGCGGATAGGTGGCTCGGTTAGAGTGTAATCTAGGGGGGTTAATGCATACCTAGATCAGTGTTTGGCGGTATTGATAGGTTAGATTTCATCATTCCATAACCATAATATAGAATTAGACATACCAAAAATCAAGTGAATGTATACTCAAACTCTAAATCGCAGGTCTTTATAAGTGTCTCTAAGTCTGCCCCTGTAACCGCTGCTGATTCAATTACAGCATCTGACTACAAAACTACCTTGAGCCACTACCTTCAAAGTTCCGAGCCACCTATAAGACGTCCGCAACTCCAGCATGCATATTATCAAATTGATAGTCTTCGCGGCGCTTCCGTTGGCTTTAGCCGCGAACACACAACACTCTGTGAACTTCCCTTGCGATACAAATGATCCAAGCCACGACAATCATGTCGAAGCTTGTGTGCAAGAGCCATATTGCCCAGGTCGTGAAGTGGATGAGAGTCTTCAAGGGCAAATATTCACGCGTTTCCTCGAAACATTGTATGGCGAGAAGAATGTCAGCAAGGCCTTCGAAACTTACGTCGATCCTAACATCATCGAACACGACCCGGATGATACACAAGACCGTGATGCCATTGTTGCAAGGTTATCACAAATCATCCCTTTCGCCAATTTCACGATCCTGGCAAAAAGCTTTAACAACAATACCGGTTTGGCGCATTTGAAGTTGAATGAAGATCCAGAGCCAGCCGCTCTTGCAGATATCTATCGCATGGACGGGACTTGTATTGTTGAACATTGGGATGTTACCCAGTACAGGCCAGAGAACTCCACGAACCCAGTTGCCATGTTCTGATTCAGAATGTGATATTGGTCCTTTTACCACAAAGAATGTTGTTCCATTATCTGTGGAAGTGGTAATTAGGGTAGATTCAAATTGAAGCATGTTCTGAAGACACGTTTGGGTTATTCGAGATGCTCCATTGGCTCCGAACTCTCGTAGCGACATATTCTTAGGATTTTACAGTGCTAAGGGGTTAACCGTCAGTCGCACAGGTTAGCATGGACCTTTAATTTTTATGCCAGATTTCGGGGAACAAGCCTGGGAACTCAACTCAATGAGCCTGTAAATTGCCTGCCCAGGCAACTTCAAGAATGCGACAAGCTAGGTAGAGATACGACCTGTAAATTGGCTTTGGATGGTCTGTGCGTTCAACACGTCGTGTACTAGGCATGAATTTGTTCCTTTTAGACTAAGCGAAAAAAGGTATGACATTGGATATGGTGGGAAAGTTGAGAAAGCACAGGTGTCTGACTAAATTATTGTCGCATAGGGATCCAGCGAATATGTAGTATAGTGCTGTATGAGGGGGATCCTGGAAGAATCTCTATGCTTATGCCTGGTCACGCGTTCCCGCTCTAACGAGGAGTGGATCCAGTAAGTCCAATCAATCTCGCACGGGTTCAACATTATTTGTGGCTTAGTTCTCTCCTCCGCCGTGGACAGGGTTTGAACCTGTGACATTGTATTGCAAGCAGGTGCGAGACGACGGTTGGGCTCATAACTGTGAAGCTATGCAATTATAGTATGGGCCTGTGCACATTGATGGAGCCTAGAGAAGCAAGGGGAACTAATCCAAATGAGATGATTTGAAGAATAGAAGAGATGAAACAGTGGTGAGGACATATTTATTGGAAGTGTGTGGCTTGCATACTTTGTGGAAAAAGGGGTAACGCCCTCCGAACTCGGCGGGTGTCGTAAATCCTTTTCGTACACAAGAAATCACACATGCCTAGTCGCATTGACTCTAGCTTCTTTCCTTGACAATTGTTCTCTTGCTAGCCAGAAACCAGATATCCGCCTAGAATGCCTCCGAGACGCTCGAGAACAGCCAGGGGGGAATTCTCGATCGCTGAACCTGGAAGTGTCACCGCCGGGTCTCGCGAGACGAATGTGTCCGTATGGGCACCAGCCCTTCCAACAGCTTTCGACAAAGCACGTGATGCTGCCATTTGGACTCGTCTGGGAACCCGGCACTCGCACCAAGAGCTCGTCGCGGCATTCGGAAACACCCCGGATGTCGACCAAACGTTTTGTCTATCGGTCAACAACGTTATTCTCGTTTTCTCTGCCTCGCTCAATGAGCACACTGAGCATGTCCGAAAAATTATCCTTATGTTGCTAAACCATTCTATGAGTTTAGATTCTGATGGCTGTGTTTTCCACGTTGACAAGAGCACTGATGCGGGCATTCGGTTGAACCAAGTCGGTCAGCACCAGGTTTACATGGTTATCAACGAAGGTGTGCCGAGCGTTCCTAGGGCTCAGCCTGCTCCCGACTCGGGCAGCACCTAATCTACGTAACCTACCGTGCATTTATTTCTGTTAGCCATTCTTGCTTCGCGGTTGGGCTCGTTTCGCTATCTCGTTGGGTTTACGGGCTTCACATACGAACGCAGAAGACACAAGATGGCCGAATACACTTCTTCTCGTCAGATTTTCCTTCTCATTATCATGCAAAGAAGATGTAGAAAAAGTATGGCCCGCTTCAATTAGATAGTGGGTTTTATAGAAGCGGGGGGCTCATTATATGCATACTGGCAGGGGAGATGAAGCTGTTCACCATGGACTCCATGTTCGAGATCTCAAGCCCATCCCCAAAGTCATCAAAGCCAATCTCTTTCTCTGGGTAGAAGCTTTGTGTGTCAAGGATATCCAATGGCATCTCTCCTTGCATTTGAGGAACCATTGAGCTCAAGGGGGTTACGCTTTGCGTGACAAGCAAATAGTGGGTTTGTTGAGGATCTACAAGCTGTAGCTCGCTCCAGAGCCGCTCAATGTCGCTTCGACGAGGATCCTGGCCTCTGTACAGCGCATAATCCAACGTCAAAGACAAACGGAGATACGAACGAGGCTGGCGTGCAAAGTATTCGCAGACGTTCTTGAATCGCCTTCTCGTCACTTGTCCGGGCTGGGCCAGGGGATTGTCCTCATCAGTATTGCGGAGGTCATCGATATACTCGTCGTTGCGAAGCAGTTCACTTCCGCCAGGCGTGAAATCAATACCGAGTTTTGCGCCGGAAAGCGAAAGAGCGCTGGCGATGAAAGCGCAGACCTTATCGGCGGCCTCATACCGTGATCCAAGGACCCGCATCACTTCCTGGTAGAAGTGTAACTGGCGGCGCCGACCGGCCCGTTGTAGGCGGGTTGAAGAGAACCCAGAGTCGACGGTGCTGAGTAGAAGTGGAAGGGCCACGTGTGCCACACTGAGAAACAGTAAGTCTCAAGCTGGTCCATACAACAAGTTCCGTCAAGAAACTCACACGCTGATAGGCAGATGGCTTGCTAATCCATGAGTGATCAACTCTTTGACAATCCCGGTCATGCTGATGATAATCTCTTCGATGTCCGTTTTGATGAATTGCATTTTGCTAGGGTAGAGATTGGCACATTTTGTTTCCCACATCAGTCCTTCGTAGTGGCTCACGGCAAGTCGAGCGGAGCTGTGGCAATCGGGTCAGATCTATGAACGGAATATGCCGAACCTCTCATATACTCACTCATAATATATCCGTGTAAGCTTATTGAAGACCGCGATTCCAATGGAAGTGGACTGTATTTCCAGCACTTTATCGGCAATGTCTTTCCACCTCTGGAGTCCGCATTTCATTCGGTCGACTTCGTTCTCAATCGTAGAGAAAGTTTCTTGTGAGTCAGACCTTGGCACAGTGCCCCAAAGCGGGGCATAAGTGATGTTGACAAGCTCCGTGATGACAATTGCGAGATGGCATTGAAGCCGGAATATGGCGACAAGTTGAGTTTTCTCCTTTGGATCATACACACGTGAATTCTGGATCTCGTCCGCCAAATCAACCTCATCCAAATATTTGGTCGGAATGCCACCGCGTTCCAGACCCACCTGAGTTGGGCGACGTAGGGCAAGAGAGTGGATCCTATCTCGAAGAATGATGCACCACCATAACCGCTTTTTGGCTACTGTGTCGTGGCCGGGTCTGAGGGCATGATTGAACAGATCGGCTTCAATTGACTTAGCCAGCTGCATCGCTACTGAAAGCCATCGTGTACCAGAAAAGAAGTCCAAAGCCGTCGTTTGAAACGTGAGGAGAAGAGCGCCCTGTGCTCTCGGCAGGATATCTATCTCGGTATCAAAATCAAATAAAAGCTGGTGATCTCAATAAGCATGACGTTAAATCAGTAAAGAATGTTCACTTTTACCTTAGCTCGCTGGTAGAATGCGGTTCGAGCGGTTCTTATGTCGTAAAATCCTACCGCGTTGAGGATATGACCGGGAACGAACTATGCAAAGTTGGCTTTGACCTTCCCGAGAGAATGCTATCCTCAAGAACCACTTACCACGGAGCTGGCGAACAGCATTGCTTGGAGCACAAAAAGCGACATGTAGTGACCACACGCATTGTCGGAGCTTCTTGGGTGGTACATCCTCCAAAACTCTGCCTCATCGATGACGGGAAGACAAGGATGGACATACAGAAAGTACTTCGTAATAAAGATGTCGAGATAACGTGACCCGGGGACACGAAAGCAACCTTTGAGCTCCAAGAAACTCACGTCTTCAAAGGGTAACTCATTGAGACGCGTAAGCTTTAGGAACTCGTATGACGCAAAAGGAACGTTTGCCGAAGGGCCAGGATTTTCTGGTACTATTGGCATAAATGGTAGCGGAACCTGATGATCTATTGTGTTCCTCACGGTCAGTGTCGTTCAGTCCCAAGACCCCAGTTCTACTGACTCATATCGCAAGGAAACCCGGCGCTATTATCCATAGATAGAAAGGGCGTTATGGTTGACATATCATCAACAGATTCCAGCGACGAAATGCCGTAGAAATTTGTTCTGACTGCTGATCCTTGGTTTATTCCGTCATCCTGGGATATGCTGCGATTGGGAGGTGGTCGGGCTTGCGTTCGTCGTACGTTGATGTTTGTGCTACCAGTCTCGTCAGAGGCAGGGACATCTAAAATTTGAAACCCTGGAAGCCTTACCTCCGGGTTTTGGTTGTACGAACACGGCACTCATGGCGGTCGAACTTGCAGTTGGTACATGGAAGACCCTGTATCGCGACATCACATCGAACTTTCCGGTCGTGACACCACACGCAAGCGACACGCGCCCGTTTGCGTAGTCGCTCCTGTTTTGTTGAGTCAGGATCCATTGCGCTGCACCTTGTTATGGGAAAACGTCTATTCGATGGAATTGAACGAGTTCTCTGTTGCAGCCGACGCCGTCAGTCACAAACGGTTCCTGGGGAAAAGGGAGGCGCGTAGCACGATTGCGGGGTGCGGGGGGATCCATGAGCTTACTGAGGCTGATGGCCTAGCCTTGTCCGTCTTCACGTCTTGAGCTGTCTCGCCAAGTAAAAGTGGAGATTTCGCCCCCATTTTTTCCTGGAAAGTGCACTATAATTGGCCGCCGGTGGTGTAGCGCGCATGGGAAACCGAAGTTAACTTTCCGTAGCCGAAATTCTTCGGCAACGACGTTGGCCACTGCGACAGTGCGCTCAGAAGGCAGGAAATGCACGTATTGATTAGAGTACCCGCAGCTGACAAGCAAACCCTTATCCAATCTTGCTAGAGGGACGGATGATAAGGAGAATCCGGGTTATGTGGGGTACTATGCCGACCGATGCGCTAAGCGTCCCAAGAAGTAAAAAGCCGAGCTGCCGTAATCTGGAAGGAACGCCTCTTTAAGGTTCAAGTTCCGAGCTAGATAACTGTGAGCGCCGACTGGAACGAGGGAAAGACCTGGACCCAAGTTCTGAAAAGTAAATATAACTATTTGGAATAGTCAAATATCTACTTCACGTTAAAATCTAGCTGGCGGATACCAGGCTTTTTATCATCAATGGTGACGATGTGGCCAGGTGACATCTTCACTCGTTCCGAGAGGCTCATGAACAAGGCAGACAGCATGGCCATGGGAGCCCTGGATATGGAAATGGTACTTGCGAATGCAATTCCTGCCAGGATGGTTGATATCACCGATTTCAGGGATCTTCTAATATGAGCAAAGAAATCATGAACACAAATGAAACCAAAATATTGAGAGATAGATATCTCTTACTAACCCCCTTTGCTCGACGCCAACAGAAACTTAGACTGCCTCTGCGTTCTCCCACACCTCAATTTCATCAAGAAGCTCCCCCCGTGCCATCTATTCCAGATTCTCCTAGGCCATTTTCACAGCAGCTCTGTGCTCTTCCGAGGCTGTTCCATACCGCGGCGCGACAGACGTCGGGATACTGAGAACCAGTTCTCCATGCTATATCCACTTTCAGCAGCCCAGTGTAAGCGATCTCAACCTTAACAGTGGTCTGTGGAGGAATGTTCCCCAGGTTCAATTCAAAGATTTCCGGCGCCACCTCTTCAAGCAGCACAGATGCTTTGTCTCGTGAGACTGCTTGCTGAAAGTCCGCCCGTGCGGCCTTTTTTCGGCTTGACTTCTCCTTTAAGTAGCTTATGAGGACCGACCCAGCATTCGAAGGAAGTGACAATCGACCCATCGTAGATAGAGAACAAGTATCGGGCGTTTTGTGCAGCGAAAGAAGAAGCGTTGGTAAATTTATGAGTGACATTGGTGGTGGAAAGTCTTCCGCTAAGATCAACTGTTGATGGAGACACTTAGCACCGGAAGCGGGGTCTCTTGATCGGGATCTGTATGGGGGGTTGGTAGTGCGATACATCGCTCGACATAAACAAAACTAGATGGATTGGAATCTATCGATTACATGCATCGTAGTGTTAGTGCCTTGTTTGTGGGTTGTTTATTGTAGACGACCCTAGGAGCGAGGACACATCGGCCAGGCTTTTAGGCCGCCAACTCATTGAACCTCAATTACTGCATATTTGCTTCGCCTGGCCTCGTCTTCGTTGCACCAGATCACCAAAACCCAGTAAACCCCCATCTCACTTCAGTACTAATGCACACAACCTCCAGACTAGGCTTGGTATGTACAACTGTCACAATGCGCTAATGGCGTTGGCGTTACTCATAATACTCCTCTCGTAGCCTTGTCCCTTTTGTCCATCTTTTCACACCTAGATCCGGAGCCATGGCGTTCCAGATATCGATCGGAGTAACAGAAATCACAATGAGTCTGAGTCGTTATGAAGCCCCTAGCTAGCAATTTGGAAGGGCAATTTATATGACTAATCCTGGCGGATCTCACATAGTTAACTAACTAGGTAGTCAGTTATAACTAAGCTAGTACCTCCTTCCTCCGGGTATCCACCAATCCCACTGCTGCGACATATCAGAGTTGGCCAGAGGATGCCTGTCTGGTCAGTGTGGCTAACCCATTATTGTGGGAAGATTGATATTGTCAGCAACATTAACATCCATTCATCGTGGAGTCCCAAAATTTGCTGATCTGCTTGAATAATCCAACACAAGCGCTCGAACTTCTGGAACACACACACACACTACGTACATCGGGAAGGGAGGCAGAAAAAGCGATAAGCTGCTCAGTCGGGCTTGCTGAATATACTGCTGCAATGTGCGGCTTTGCCTTGACTGATTGAATGGTGATTGATGCTCGAGGCTCCATCGCCAAACTACATGTATATTCTCAATTAGCCACTATTTTGTTGACAAATAATGTATTTCTGCTGCCAGGATATACCTACACGGAGCATACCCATCATGTAATCTCTACTTGTAAAGAGATACTCTACTAGTCAGAGTAGAGGCCTGTCAGTCAGGTAGAGGAGAGGTACCAAGTTAGATTGTGCAAAGACTGTTTCTTGAGGACTTTAAAACCTCCTCTTCGTAGCTCGATTTATATGCAGTTTCTTGTCCTAAACAGGAAAGAGGGGCAACCCTAGGATAGGAAGGAGGAGCAGGATGAACAGGAGGTTGTTTAGCCTTCGGCAGGGTTCCTCCCTGCAGAGCTTCGCTCCGGTGAAGATAACGGAGGGTCGGCGAATCTCCGGCGAAAGGCTGCTGCTGTTCCCCTAGCGCCCCCTCGAGCCTGAAGCACCAATATGTGAATAACCTCATGATGTGGTATATCGTAACACTACTCCGTGCATCTGCTAAAGCTCCATTACAAGCATTTTCCCTTTACACTTCCTCCTATGCACCATAAGTACATATTAAAGAGGGGAATATGCTCAAGGCAGCCTGATCAACCCAGGCAGATCGAGGCACGAGAGGAACAACCGACTACCACAAGGGCACTGACATAATGTGTGAGATATCGAGAAGAGAAAAGGGAG
>JAXQJV010000141.1:0-32948 GCA_037042255.1 Penicillium sp. PG106-07D | reverse complement strand
ATGCTCTCGGAAGCTTCGCGACCATCTGTGAGAGATATGATGTGTGCTGTGACAATCGAGTCGGAGAGTACTTGCGACAGCACCCAAATGGAATTGTCATCGAAAGCTGGACGGCGACTCTCAAAAACTTGCGTTAACGTGGATGCTGCAAACTCGCTCAGGTCAGGGACTCTCAGGGTCTCCATGATATTCCGCCCACACGAGACGGCCAGACTCTGAACTTCGTCAGCATCTGGCAGCAACCGGTTGGAGGCAAGGCTTAGCCATGCTTTCCAGGAGTTCATGGCCTCGCTGCCAAGGGTCTGGTGGACTTTCTTGTCCAGGCCTCCTCCAGGCTGATCTGAAATTTGTGGCAGGATGTATTGCACGAGTAAAAGGCCATCCCGGGTGTTTGAGATCGCTCGTCGAAGTGCTGGTCCCACCAGTTCTTGGGGCTCGTCTTCGAGCCGCAGTGTGGCTTCAGCGAGTGTGACCGAGAAAAACAGCAACGCCGTGACTTGCTGAGTATTCAGTGTAGGCAGCACCCCAGTTGAAAAGTCCACTGTTTGGGCTTGCTGTTCGGATACAAAGTCCCCATGGGCCAAGCTGGCAGCCACCTGCTGTAGTATTCTCTCGCAAGGACACTCTGAATGTCTGAAGAGGGTCACTATGCTGGATGCAAGCTTCCGGACCACCATGGCCTGCTCGCCTTGCTTCACGATTGTCACGAAATGGTGAATCAGATGCTCCAAAACCTGCAGGCCTGTCTCCGTGTCGATATCCTGGGAGACATTCACCTTCACTGTGAATGTGAGGGCTCCCATGAATCGGTGATGAACCGAAGCTCCTCTCAGCAAAGAGTCAGCAACCTGCCAGGCATGATCGCCCCTTTGGAGGTGTTGCAGACGCTTTTGAATTTCATTGATGCGAGGTGGATTTCTTTGATTGGCGGGGGAGTACAGCTCAGTGACCAATGTGTGAGCCTCCGAAATTGGATCTCCAGCGTCCGAGTCCATGACTGCGGATTGAGGCACCCTGGTCTTCTCAGCAGATGTTATCGGAGATGCGAGGTTGCTCCAAGAAAGGTGTGGGTTGAGTCGAGATGTGCACCTTCGAGATAGTTACCCACACAACGAGAGGATCTTATGTCATCCCTGCACCTTGGGTAACTTAGTCAACCAGTTAACGTTAGTTAACTAAATTAGGTGGGCAGGAACAGCAGGGGTCCGGACTATAGTTCCTCCGAAGGTGATTTGAGTCGGAAATGTTGCTCAGTGGGTCATACTGGTGCACCAATAGGATATCAACAGGTCTGAATTGATATCGCCCCTAACTGGCAATTTGGATGGGCTCAATAGGTACATGACTAGTTTTGGCGGGAGATGGTTAGATCTCCTCCCCCCGGGTATCACACCCCCTCAGCGAATTACGATAACTAGTTAACTAAAAACTCTCGTAAATGACTATTTGTCGCTTTTACTTTCCTCCGGGTTTCCACCTGTCCTTCTGTTCCAATATATCTTTCCTCGCTAAGGTCGTCAGGCACTAATCAGGTTAAACTAGGTGACAAGTATCATTCGTAATCTCATCACGTGAAAGGGAGGGCATTATTCAGTTCCGGTATGGACTCACCGAACATACTCTTTGCCTGACCACTCCTAATTCTCACCACACTCTATTTATCGGAACCCTGATCGACCACGATAAGAAGACTTCGCACAGGATATTCTCTGGTAAAATTCACCCTATATGTTCTCAACATTATGGGGCTCTGACACGATAGATCCCGAAGTGACGATCCAGAAGGTACCTATGCACTTTTAATGGAGTTTACTACCACTTTTCGTACCTGTCTAACGGTCTTCAAGGAAATCGATCGACTTGCTCGCATACATGAGAACCAGCGCAAATCTCGTGCTCGCAAGCAAGACTACGTCCGGGAGCTAGAGTACCTAACGGTTGCTTGCGATTCAGCAGGAAACTCGACAACAGGACATCGACAATCGAATCGCCTTGCAAAAAATGGAAGCGGAGTATCATCTCATCAAGAACATACTTCCAAGGTTGTGTCGCTCGGCTTTTCCGCCACCTTGGTTTAGCGTTACCTACAGTGGGCCGACCAAAATACATTTACGGATCGCAAAGCTGCCATACCGGCGGTGATGAAGTGCTCAGTGGAGGCGTGCACGGCGGTCCCCTGCCAATCTCCTCGCACAACGTCGTTGCAGACATCTATTCTGGCGTCCCTGCTGAGGAAGAAGACTTAAGTAAACAGCTTTCGTTAAATCGAAGTCTACGGCCGGCTAGCATGATTCTCAACCCAAGGATCCGCAGAGACGCAACGTACAATTTCAACTTCTTGCAAGACGAGCACGATAGATGGCCTCACTTCCGAGCCTCGGCCTTATGATCAAGACGCGTTCAATGCGAGGCTGTGTGATGTCGCGGAGGTCCTTAATAAACATAATGCGCAAGGAATAGGTATGGACGAACTCCGACAAAGAATATACCCACGAGTTAAGAAGACCGACCTCGGTTGCTGCCGAGTACAAATTGACGTTTTATTCCAGATACTGGATGAGACAAGCGGCAAGAAATCGCCATGAGCCGTTGACATGTTGACACTCCCTTTCTTGTATATTCCCGTGTCTCATTCGTGGTACCAGTCGCCAGTCGACACGGGTGACTGCATATAACGATCCAAGCACTACTTGCACCTACTGTACGCAAAATGGCATCATTTTGAACATACATGTCTGCAACCTGGTTTATGGGGATTATTGCAAATGCATAACATTTGACTACGGCAGCCGCTCAAGTCATCTATGTCGTTGTACCTGCATGTCGGGAATGGCCTTCGGCGCTCTCCTTTTTGGCACCAACCTCATGAACACACCGAAGGAGGAAAGCATGAAACCCGTAGTCAGGATTTTCTTCATTTGCTGACCAAGATTTCTTGATATAAGCCTTCAGCTCGGCAAAGAACTCCTTGGTGGGCTTGAAATCCAGAGAGTATGGCGGCAGGTACAATGATTTGACTCCCTCGTCAGCACATAACTAATTAATTCGGTACGAATGATGGAAAGATGCATTATCCAAAACAAGCAGGGATTTTAATATCCTCGCTACTATCGACCAGATATCTAATCCAACCAATCCCATCCAGTGTTGAGACAGCATCAAAGCTAACAAGGTTCTTAATTTTTCAAATCACCAATCACTTGTTTTTTACCATCCGCTTTGCAGTAATATTTGCCTTGGGAGGGTATTCTCTACTTGTTGTCTTGGCAAGTTGGCTGGGGGACCTTGGGGGTCAAGCGTCGTGATGGGCCAAGGTGACATCCAATTACCTTGCCAGTGGACCTGGTCCACTGGAAAGTCTCCCAGTAAAGCGAACACGTTTTTCCAAGCCTGTTTAGGCTTTTCCCCAAGATATTGAGTTCAAGTACCTTTCTAGGCGCGGTTGTTGCTCCTGGGTATTGTGAGAGGTTTTGCCTGGTCGGCTGGTATACGTGAGGAGGACATACTTCGTAGTATTGATTCTATGGCACAACTAAACAGAAATGGAGGAAAATCACTCACTATAGTACGAATTCTGCTTCTCTAATACTTACTCGTATTCTTACAGGATCTGATGAAGCTAGAACCACGCGATGGGGGGCGAAAACGGGTTCGGCCAGAAGCGAACCTCCCAAGGTCCTCACGGCGACGGCAGGCCCAAACGCATCTCGCTAATCCAACAGGTTTATAAAATGGAAATAAAGAATTCTTTCCAGTCGGCAGCCCTTTCTCATGTGCGCTCAATTCCTTCGTACTCTATTCTTCCTGGCCTGAGCCTGTCCATAGCTGCCACTCTCAGTCTCTCTTCATTGTCAAATTAGGGCTCGATCAACTTCCGAACAAGGTCGCAGCTCATCACCATGTCCGATTTCGACCCTCACAATGTCGACCTCGACACTGTCGACCAGTCCCAAATTATCTGCTACCTCAACAGCGCTGGAAACGAGTATGACGGCCGTCTCGGCGCCCGCGTCTCTGCCATCTTCGTCATTCTCATCATTTCCTCTGCCGCAACATTCTTCCCCGTACTCGCCAAACGAGCCCCTCGTCTCCGCATCCCCTTATACGTGTACCTATTCGCGAAATACTTTGGCGCAGGCGTTATTATTGCCACAGCCTTCATCCACCTGCTCGACCCGGCCTACAGTGAAATCGGCTCGGCCTCCTGCGTCGGCATGACAGGACACTGGGCCGATTACTCCTGGTGCCCGGCTATCGTCCTCACATCTATGATGATGGTGTTCCTCCTCGACTTCGGTGCCGAGCGCTACGTCGAGAAGAAATATGGTCTATGCCGCGATGACCCCGAGCCAATCATGGCTTCAGGCGTCGAAGTAAACCAACTCGGACTGCGCCGGTCGAACTCAAACTCGCATCCACACTCCGCATCTGCACTCGCCTCGAAGGATAAACAAGCTAAAGAAGTTGAATCTCAGTCTCTGGATGAAGGCCAACTGGAGCGCTCTTTCCGCCAACAGATAGCTGCCTTCCTCATTCTTGAATTTGGCGTCATCTTCCATTCTGTCATCATCGGGCTGAACCTCGGCGTGGTAGGCGAGGAATTCACAACTCTTTATCCAGTCCTTATCTTCCACCAATCCTTCGAGGGACTCGGTATCGGTGCACGAATGAGTTCAATCTCCTTCAAGAAGGGTAGTTGGTTACCCTGGGCGCTGTGCACGGCGTACGGTCTGACAACCCCGATTTCGATTGCCATTGGGCTTGGTGTGCGGACGACGTATAACCCGGGCTCTTTTACGGCGAATGTGGTTTCGGGAGTATTGGATTCAATTTCCGCTGGTATTTTGATTTATACTGGCCTTGTCGAGTTGCTAGCGAGGGATTTCTTGTTTGATCCGCACCGCACTCAGGATGATAAGAGGTTGACCTTTATGGTTGTCTCGTTGCTGCTGGGTGCTGGTATTATGGCGCTGCTGGGCAAGTGGGCCTAAGCCGGACCGAGATAAATTTCACCCTTATTGAGAGTGTGATTGGATGAAGGCTTTGTTGATGGTGGAGATGCTGTGGTGAGTGTGTACAGTCTGGCATGTATTAACAGCTCTGTCGCCTCTGTTGGCTTCTTTGATCATGCTGCGATAGCTTTGCATTATATAGATTAGATGTAAAATTCGTTTTCTTTTGGTTGATTTGGTTATGGATATACTTGGATGTTACTATTTCTGTTTATTCAACTAATTTCTCATGCGTTTTTTGAAACTTTATGAATTCATCGTCGTTATTTTGCCATCTCGGGGTAATCCCATCATCTAGTGTCTGCTCGATTCGTATTTCTGACAAGCCACAGACAATTTGCACCAATCCGTCTGTCAGGTTCGCGGGTCAGCTGCCTAGAAGTGTAAAATCTGTCTTTGAGAACATGAACACCGATCCTGGGAGGAATATTGATCCTGGAACACTATATAACTGTTTTAGAGGTTCCAGGAGCAACATAGCTTCTAGAGTCGACTTACACGTTCTTGGAGCTGTTAGAGCTAGCGCTATGTAAGCTCATGTACTCCACATATCCTTCACATCAACCCCAGACACGTTCCAGGTGATCCCAGAGCTACTTGAGGACCCAGGATTGGCTGTTGACCTCTAAGAACAGCTTAAGGTTCCAGGAGGAGTACAGTTACCGGGACTGCCCAACACGTTTCTGAACTCGAGGGGCTGTGAAAGAAGGAGTGGTTCAAAGTGATTCTATCATGACTCTCATGTCTCATGTTTTGTGGTACATACAGAGAGGAGGCATTTCGATAAAACGGCTCGTAGGTTGGAAGAAGCCCCGTACCAGAAGGGTCTCTCTTTAACACGAGGCTTTCTATCTGAGCTATGAACGTCCTCAAATTGAGAGCTCGCTCCCTGTGGCGAACCATGAGCTCTCGGCACTGTTCATCTGTTCGCCTTATCTGTAGCTCTGGCTTGGCCAAAGAGCTCAAAAACACGCATGTCTGTGCAAATGTCACAATTACCACAATGAAACAGATGAACATTTTACTACCAGATAACTGCTTGAAGGATTTCAGCTCGGTTTCATTTGACTGAGAACTCATATTTTCGACATGATTTTGACGAGATGGCGAAAATATGGAAGGACCTTTGCAGTGATTCGGGTAATTGATGGGCTTTAGAGTTTGGCAGAGCTTTGTTATACGTATTTGCTGCTGGATTATTCTGAGGGTATGGAACATCCCAAATTGTGCAACATCGCGTGGGAATGATCATGAGGTGACCGATGGACTTACATGAAGCAGTCCTAGCCCCGGGCATACGTCCTGGAAGATCATCTCCACGTGGTTGATGCGCATACCAGGAGAATACAACAAAGGCAGCCCATTGGTGCGGCTTGGACTCGTGGAGGGGTTCGGTTGGTGAGGTCCGTGTTTGTAACTGGGTTGGTAAGGATGGACTGCGACAATGCGTCGATGCCTCACTTCGAAAAAGATACAAGACATGATACGTAGCTTCTTATCACGGCCACAGAATCTAGAATCACCAGGACTCTCGTACCTATCGAAGCTGCAGAACCCAGACCATCCTCAACTAAAAACATCCTAGCAGGTGCGACAGGACGACATTGTGCTCCGATCGTAACCAAAGTCACGGTCCATAGATACACAATTTCATGTACCACTAACTACGACTACCAATTCAAGGACGACCAAGAGAATACCATGTCCGCCAGTACCCTAGTTTCGCGATGTGGATATTAGCCCGCTATGATCGCATCGCTGAAGTAACCAAATATTCCTGCTAAACATCTGGCAAATTTCTTTCAGAGCGATTTATTACGCCACAATAGCATCTCAAATTGACTCAATGATGATTATCTCTGTATATCTACCCGTGTTATTGTACAGAAATACCGCTTGTCTGAAAGTGCAAAGAGCCATGCTGGCTTGGACCATTGGACAGCCATTTCCAACGCGAATCGAGCCAATGATAATCAACAGCCCTTACTTACGCACGTTTTCCACGAGTTCGAACCCTTTTTTCTCAAAAAAAAAAAAAAGAAGGCACAAAAGAACGAGCCTAGCGAAGGACGTGACTTTCCGAGGGGTGTCACTATAGTTTATCCGGGCAAGGCTAGTGTCCGAGCGAATTTGAGTGCATTACACTCTCCCGCCGGAGAATGGGATCAGACCTGCGACGAGTTGCATGAACTTGGGAAGTAATCATCCACATCGCCCCCACTTGGCGACCTTTCAAGTCTAGCCCTGGAATCCTAGAATCTAAAGTTATGTTATGGTCCAATCTGGACCACTTTCCCTATGTGCGCTTATTTAACAGCAAGTCAAGCGTTCTGTTCGCTTGCACGCTGTTTTCTTTCTTTCTGTCATTATAACCATCATCCTACCCTCCCCTCACGGCTGCCACAACCCAGCGAAACATAATGGTGTTTCGCAATTCAGACAAGGCGAAGGACGATGTCAACGTACGCACGGCGACCGCGGAGGCAAGAGCGGATGCCGACGCTCGAAGTTTAGAAGAGAGGGACGAGAGAGAAGTGCTCGAGAATCCTGATCAGATCACCCATGACGCTCAAGCTGGAGTTCAGAAAGCCGAAGCCACAGCCTTGGTGTGGTCTAAGAAGGGCCTTTATAGCACATATGCCTGGTAACTTTTCCAGAAGTGCTATCACAGCCCGTGGTCTAACATCGAGTCTCAATTTGCAGGATCTGGCTGTGCTTTTTCGTTCTTTCTATGCAATTCTCAATCAGCAGCAACATGATCTACTACGCATACGCCAACTTTGCTTCTGCTCCTCAGATCTCCCAAGCGTACATTGTGTCGACAATCGTGGGCGGAGTTCTTCAACTTCCCATTGCAAAGACTCTTAACCTCTGGGGCCGTACAGAGGGCTTTCTGACATTCTTAATGGTTTTCATCCTTGGTCTGATCGTAGTCGCCTCCTGCAACGGTCCCAATGGCTTTGCCGCTGGCTACACTCTGTACTGGATCGGCTATACAGCTCTGAATTTCATTCTAACCGTGTTTGTCGCCGATGCGTCCGGATTGAGGAATCGTGCTTTTGTCTATGCCTTCATTGGCACGCCAACTATCTGTACCGCCTTTGTTGGGCCTCTCGCTGCTCAGGCATTCGTCGCTCACTCGACATGGCGCTGGGCCTATGGCTGTTTTGCTATTATTACCTCTATTGTTTTCGTCCCGCTCGCAGTCGTGTTCAAAGTCTATCAACGCAAGGCCGAGAAGCTGGGACTTTTCCAGCACGTGAAAACTGACCGGTCCAAGGTTCAGTCGATCGTTCACTACGTTCACGAATTCGACATTGTCGGAGCTATTATTCTCATGGCGGCGTTCATCCTATTCCTCCTGCCCTTCAGCCTTAAGACATATGGGTTTACCGGGTATTCTTCAGCAACTTTTATCGCCATGGTCGTTATCGGACTACTGCTCTTCCCAGTATTCGCTGTCTGGGAGTGCTACTTTGCCAGAATTCCCTTCATCAAATGGGAGTTATTCAAAAAGCGCACAGTTCTGGGAGCTTGTATCCTGTCAGCCATCATCTTCTTCAACTACTACACGTGGGATCAATACTTTTACTACTACGTTCAGGTAGTATACAACCTCGATACCTCCAAGACAGGATACATGACGCAGATCTACGGCGTTGGATCGACCATCTGGGCAGTGCTGTTCGGCATTTGGATTCGCAAAACCAAATACTTCAAGAATGTCTGCCTCTTCTTCGGTGCACCACTCCTCATGCTTGGCGCAGCCCTCATGATTCATTTCCGAGGCTCTCAAAGTGACATTGGTTACCTGGTGATGTGTCAGATTTTCATTGCTGTTGGGGGTGGAACCCTCGTGATCGGAGATGAGATGGCTGTCATGGCTGCTGCTGACCGCGACAGCGTCCCATTGATGATTGCTCTTATCAGCTTATCTTCGAGTGTTGGCGGGGCCGTCGGATATGCCGTCGCGAGTGCCATATATGCCAATACTTTCCCTCAAGCTTTGCTCAGGGCCCTTCCAGAGTCTGCCAAGGCGGATTACTCTACTATCTACGCTGGTGGATCAGCAGCCCAGCTGATGTATCCTCCTGGCAGTGAGACGCGAAATGCGATTAATCACGCCTGGGCTTACAGCCAAAAGTACGAGTGCATCACGGCCGCATGTCTCGCCGTTCTTGCTTTCCCGGCGATTGCCATCTGGAAGAATTATAATGTCGACAGAAAGCAGGTGAAGGGCACCGTCATCTAAGCAAAGACTTTTATCATTGTTACGTCGTTAGGAGTTCCATGGACGTGTTAGGGGAAAGAAGACATTGCTAAAACTCGAAGAAGGCATTCAAGAACTTGCATGGATAATTTGTGAGAAGTGCAGGATCAATGAGGGTCAATTAAGGCTACATGCAGTTTCCTTTCTAATAGATGACTACGTCTTTGAAAGCATTGAAGGTACCGCGTTTATCAGAGTACAATACGCATTGAGTTCCTACCCTCAATGTTCAACGTTTGTACTGCGGAAGAATCATCCATAGCTTATGTTAATGCGTGTATATGGCAACTGCAACCTGAAAAATGATCACAATGCTACCAACTAAATTAAGTAGTTAACTAACCATCTGGGTAATTGTCAGTTTTGTACTCCCTTTACTAGTTGGCCCAAAACGGCCGCACACTTGGGCAACCTCGCACAAAACAACCACAAATGGAGGCGCATCTTCGTGCCCATGCTTTCTCACCCAAACCTTGTCAGCCGGTAAATATGTTCCCATTCAGATTAGCGATAGTTCTGGCGGCGGAAATATGCTAGTGTCTTCTTTATTAAAATTTGCCGAGTTCCTTTAGTATCAATCCCTTTCTCTCCTTGTCCGTGAAACTTGCCCCACTTACCTGCAGAAATCTGCTCAATCTCGCTCACATCCTTTCAATATAATTCTGGAAGAAGAAAGTACTACCTAGAAAGATCGGAGAGCGATCCACTGAATATTCAGCAAATCAAGAACATCGATCACAATTTTTTTGTTTTTCTCCACTTTTCTTTCTTTGAACTATTCGGGTTGGTATTGCATCCTTGATGAGGAGAGCCTCGGCTTGATCGATTTGTGTTGTCTGCCCTGGTCTTCTCATACCTTAAGTGTTTCTTTTCTAGACTAGGTAATTTCGCGAAAGGAATGTTTTAATTCTATTTGAGCGAGCTATCGACATCAAAATACATCAATGACTGCCTATAATATGTATAGTTCGCGACCGTTTCAGGCAGACACGACCGTTGCGTCGTAGTTTAAAGTCGCATCGGTTTTTTTGACACTCTTCCACTCCAAAAAGCAGCTAGTCACAAAGGCCGCAAGTAATAAAGCCAAGCTGACGCAGTAAGTATCCCGCAATCCGTCCATGTAAGCTTTGATCACCCCGTCCAGCTGATCGAGCTGGCCCAAAGTTGCTAACACGCGCCTCATCTCGGTAGCTCCCGCATTAAGAATGGTGCTTGGATTGACCCGGGGGGCGTATGCGCGAATACCAGCTTGCAAGCCATTCTGAAAGACTGCTTGGCCCACCGCGATGAAGATAGCGCCCCCCAAAGTTTGCAGGAACATCACACTGGCAGTTCCCACCGGGATGTCCTCAGGGCTTAATACCGTCTGCACGGCGGTCATTGGGATCTGGAGACCTGCACCAATACCGGTCCCGACGAGGATCTGGTAGCCAATCCATTTGGCTGTAGACATATCGATATCGTAAAGAGTGATCAGGCCCGTTCCGATAGCACAAATAGCAGTGCTGCCAATCAAAAAAGGGGCATAATAACCGACTGCTGTCACCATCGCCCCCACTATGATGGATGAAAGCACAGTCGTAAGCATGAATGGCAGAAGCTGAAGTCCAGCGGTCATTGCGGACGACCCTCTGACGCTCTGAAAATAGATAGGGAGATAGTAGACCAGAAGGAAAAACCCGCCGCTAAAGAAGAACGCAAATAGTCCAGCAGACCAAATGGTACGCTTCCCGAGGATCGAAGGTGGCAAGGTTGCGCTTGCACTCTTCCCAATGGCCCCATGTTTCTCGTCTTGCCGAGTGATCCAGACCTGAGAGGCCGCAAAAAGAAAAATAAAGAGGCTGAATCCGACGAAAAGTCCGATAATCTGAGAGCTCCCCCAAGCGTAGGAATTTCCGCCCCATTGTAATGCGAGAATCAAGCATATGACCGCTGGAATAATCAAGCTCGCACCGATCAGGTCCAATTCTTGAGCAACGCGAGACCAAGTTGTTGCCTGATTGTTGCTCGGCAAGCGAAGGAAAAGAAGGACGACCACCATTGAAATGCCGCCCACTGGAAGGTTGATGTAGAAGCACCACCTCCACGACGGACCATCGGTAAAAGCTCCACCAAGTAGAGGCCCGACAATGGAGGAAACACCCCATACAACGCCATAAATACCAAAGACAAGGGGTCTTTTGGGAAGAGGCACCGTCATGGAGATGATGACCAAAGCGCCAGAAAAGATGCCAGCAACCCCGATTCCTGCGATTGCACGACCGACGATCAAGACGGAGCTGGAAGGCGCGACGCCGCAGATCAAAGATCCGATCTCGAATATGCCCACTGCAGTCAAGAAAGACCATTTCACCTAAGACAGGTCAGAAGACTGTTTTCACATTTAGCAGCACGGTAGAGATTTCAACAACTGCCAGACTGAATTTGTAGCAGGGTGACTGACATTGAGGATCTTATAAATTCTGCCATAGGACGGCTGCAGAGCAGTTGAAGTCAGGAAATAGGCACTGCCATACCAGGCAATATCTGGAATACTCTTGAATTCATCCGTGATTTTTGGAATCGCTACTCCGATGATAGTTTGATCCAGAGCTACCAGGAAGGCGGCCAGGTAGATTGCCAGAACGACGACGATGACTTGGCTCAGAGGAGGAAACTGCGACTCTTTGTTCAAGTCTGGAGCTTCAACAGTATTAACCTCGGTATCTACCCGTGGAGCAGATTTGTCCCCGTTGGCTGTGAGATCTTCAAGAGTGGGAGCTTCCCCCATGACGGAGGATGGACGGTAAGTCAAGGTAGGGTTGAAGTCGTGATGATAATTTGAATTGCTGTACCTCGAACGGCAAATAATCAAGTGGCACCGCACGAGAGTCGAATGCTTTGCGATATGACTTGACAAACTGAAAAACATATAACATTAGGTCTTCACCGAGCTATCGCCATTTCCCAGCACGGACCCAATATATTCCCGTTTAAATCTTCCTACAACTTTGATGGTATCTCAGTATCTCTTGGCCGGGTACTCGGAGTGTACAGTCCAAAGAGCATAACGAAACAGCGGAAATTCCCTCAAAATTGCTCCCCTTGGCGAAGATGACAACTCAACGCCCTTAGCTCCAGGCTCTCGAATCTTCCACAACATTTTACGGGATAGTATATGCACCTTCCCTTTACGTTATATAGCTCTGCAGGTAAGAATTGGCGTTACAAACTTCTTCCTTTTGGTACTAGTGTCCAGGTGGAGGCGTGCAGGCAAATTGTCGTCAGTTACACGACCCAGGAGTAATCGAACCCCTTCGGCTGGCTAATCTCCGTCGAAATACCACTTTTTTCTATACATGGCTGTTGGCACGGACCTTTTGGACTGCATGGAATGGCTCGCTGACCTCAGCTCTATATGGCGGGTCCGAACAATTGCCTGAAAGTTAGTGCCCTGAAGAGGTTGGGCACATCCGTCTCAGCTCACCATTAATCGTCTCAATTATGCTCAGTAAACAAGTTTCAATTCGTTCCTGGGTCTGATTCTGAGTCAGAGGATGACTGCAACATCGGCGAAGGGCCAAGTGGGCATGCAAAAACTTGACATGGGTCTCCACTCAGAACATGGCTTTCCGATTTGAGATGCGGGCCATGCAGCTGGATTAGACGCTTGACTGCGCTGTAAATAAATCTCCGAGGCTCCACCAGACTTTCATTGATCTGTCGTTGCTCATCGCATTATTGTCTCCCTTCTGTATCACTCTGACATTGTTCGGATACCCAGACACTCTGGGTATATCGATACAGCATGACTTCTTTCCGGTCTACGGAACAAGTTGATAGTCCTATCATTGACTATGAGCCATATTCAAGTGACGTGGATCAAATATCCAGACGGATCTTGGATGTCTTCCTGCAATATGCACTCAACAAATTCGAATATGCACCCGGCGATGTGCAAGGGAAGGGAGAGGGATTCCTTTCTTTGATAGGCCGATTTGTCGCCCAAGGAGCTCGTGTGCAGGCTTGTCTCCCTGCTTTTCCTTTCAAGTCCGCCAACAAGATGTACAAGGTACTGGGCAAATTGCCAGATAAAGCAGAGGAATTGGCACTGGACCGGTTGAACACCCTTTGCAATTCTATCCAGCAATTCTATGCTCCGGGTGCCGAGATTGTGATTATCTCAGACGGCATCACCTACAATGGTGAGTGAATATTTTCTAATGGGATTTTCACCACTGACATGTGCCTGGTCGATGACAGACTTGCTGTGCATTTCAGACCAAGAAACTTGGCAATATGGAGAAGCTCTGCGGCGCATGGCAGTCGAGAAAGGCTTCCAGAACATCTTATTCTCGCGGATCCGGGATCTTCTCGATATATCACTTCCCGATAAGCTGACGGAAATCGTATATGTTGCCAACTGTACAAATTTCCGTCGCTTACTCTTGAACCAATATGGGACGGTGGATCTCGACATCGACGAGGAAATCGCCAAGAATCCTGATACAAAATTGACGTATCTCGGCTACAAGCGGTTCCTGGAATCGGATCTGCAGCACATTTTTCCCCGAGGGGCGCGTCGCTCTGCCCACAGTTACAAGCGGGACTGCAAATATTTGGCCAAGCAGATGCTCGCAAGAGGACATGTACGTACTATCATGACGACCAACCGACTTCGGTGTAAGAAAATGGTCTTTATACTGATTTCGACGGAATAGTCCTTTGCCAGGGCCATCAAAGCCGCCTTTCCACATCACCTGCGGCTGTCAATCCACGAGTCCATTAATGGAGACAAGATACCTATCAGTCTACTGAACACCAAAACCGGCTATACCACCCCATGGCACTGTTCCGTGGCCCATCTTCCCAATGGAGAGTGGGTTAGTGCTCCGATGGGCGAGTTCAATCAGGACAGTCGGTTGGAATTGATTCATGTCGACGGGGCTCCCAGTCATTACCGGGAGAAAATGTCCGATGGGGGGCATTCCCCCATCACTGAGCTGACGGCAAGTTATCTCCAGTCGCCTAAGTCTATCAATGCCACTGCATATGTCAGTGGTGCATTCAAAAATGCATCAACGTCTCCGTCTTCTTCTAGCGATTGTTCCATCTCTTCCTCTGAGGGCAAGTACACCGACAGTGGTTTGACAAGCCCGAACATATCGGCAGCGTGTGATCGCTCTCTTTCCCCATCTGGACCTGGGATTCACATACAATCAAATCAGGAGACGAAGACCGAGGTTTCGATGGAATACGGTCGAAGGCTGCTTCCCCAGATAATGGATGACCTTGCTGTTTCCAAGCCAGAGACAACCGTTTTCTCTCTCGCCGTACTCTCGGATGGCCTTCTCAAGCTCAACCCAATTTCTGCTCGTCAGTTTACCAGAGCAGTAGACAAGACTGCTTGGTGGCTCCGGGATCAGCTTGGTACGCCTGAATCCGTTCGCCCCATGGCGTATATTGGTCCACGTATGTCAGAGTTGGCAGAACCCCCTACAGCCTTTGGATCTTGGCCTCTGACATCTTTCTTCAATATAGACGATCTCAGACATGTTCTTCTGACATATGCTTGTGTTAAAGCAGGCTACTCGGTATGTTTCCAATCATCGCAATACGGCCACTTGAGTATCAATTTACCGATTTTCCACACCATAGGCTCTCTTCTTATCGCCAAAGAATAATGCAGACGGAATTCTAGCGGTTCTTGACAAGCTGGCCTGCAATATTTGGGTCAATGCAGTTGACGCATCGCCAATCGCCGTGGTGAAGGATGTTCTCCACAAGCGGCCTATGAAATGTCTGCAGCTTCCTACGCTCGAAGAGTTTCTTGATGCCGAGTCTACCGAAGCTTTTCCGTACACAAAGACTTTTGAAGAGGCCATAAACGACCCATTCTGTTATTTGCATACGTCTGGAAGCACAGGATTACCCAAACCCATTCCTTGGTCTCATGGCCTCATTGGTACCATGGATGCAATCCGGCTCTTACCATCGGTGGGTGAAACTGCTGATCTGGTTCCTTGGACTTCGGACTGGAACGAAGGAGATAAGATATATTCGTCTTTCCCTATGAGTCACGTAAGTTGAGTCACCTCTATCTAAGTTTCGGGACACTTCGAGTGGCGTTGATTTGGTAATCAGCTGACCAGATTATCAATAGGGCGCTGGAATCATCATGGACATTTTGATGCCTGCATTTTTCAACCTCCACTGCGTTTTGGGGCCAGTCGGTGTACTACCAAACCTGAACCTAGTGGAAAGGCTAGCGGTTGATGTCAAGATTGATATATGGAGCATGGTCCCTTCACTCGTCGATGAACTGGGCGAGACTCCCGAGATATTGGAACAGCTACGTCCGAGCAAATTCATCTGCGCATCGGGAGGCCCGGTTAGTCCAGTCAGCCTTGGGAAGGTGAACCAGGTTGTAAGAGTTCTCAACTTGACGGGTACCACAGAAGGCCTCTTTATTGGGAATTTAAAGCCCGAGAGAGAGGACTGGTTCTGGTTCTGCTTCCACCCTTACTCTGGCTTTGAGTTCAAAGAGCTTGAAACAGATGTTTATGAGCACTGGGTACATCGCAACGAGCATTGGCCACTTTTCCAAGGAATCTTCCACACTTTTCCGGATCAAAATTCGATCAACTTCAAAGATCTTTACATGCGACATCCTACCAAGCCAAACCTATGGGCCTTCAAGGGAAGAAGCGACGATCTTGTGGTTTTGTCGAATGGCTATAAGATCTCCCCCCTGGAAACAGAGGCATTCATCACCACTCATCCCGACATCAGCGGCTGTTTAATTTTTGGGACTGGAAAACCACAAGCTGGCCTTCTCATTGAGTTGATTGATTCTTCTCAAAAGGCACCGGAGCTGCTTGACAGCATTTGGGCCAAGGTTCAGACAGCCAATGCGATGTCTCAGCACAAGAACCAACTACTCAAGGATTTCGTCATTTTCGCACTGCCTGAAAAGCCATTTTTACGAACAGATAAGAGAACGATCAAACGAGCAGCCACATTAGCACTCTACTCTGAATACATTGAGCGATTCTATGGCTCGCGCAACGATGATGTTGATCAAACTGTGAGACTTGATCTGAGCTCGCCTAGGGCAACCGAGGACTCCATACGAGAGATTCTTTCCAGCTCTCTTCCAGACGTCCAAAGCGTGCTTTCGGACACAGATTTGTTTACTGCTGGACTTGATTCACTCGGCGTCTTCGCAGCCGTCAAAACAATCCGGGCAGCCACAGGCTTGGGTGATAAAATATCACCTCGCCACGTCTACGCCAATCCGACGATTAGGGATCTTGCTACCACAGTCTCTACACTATTCGAGAAAGCAAAGGCTGCAGAATCTGGGAACCCGAATGAAAAGGATCATGTTGATGATGCTTCTCGTATAAGCGTTATGATCGCCGAGCATAAAGCACGACAGTCTTTCCGCCTCAACGCGTTTGATTACGTGAACCCAAACCACGGTATGGGCATCATGCTCTACTTTTCCATCCACGAGGAAATCTCGTATGAACAAGTGTTTTCCAATCTCCAAGAAGGACTCAATCGCACATTTGACATGATACCTGCTCTCAGTGGCAAAATAATGCATTGCTCCGAGCAAGAGATTGGATATCAAAGAGGAGACCTTTGTGTGACGATTCCGCCTCTTTCAATGGCAAACACTGCCAAGAACCGTCTGATCTACAAGGACCTCTCGGATATTCTCCCATCGTTTGAGCGATTGAAAGATGCCGGCTTCCCGCCTTCTGCTGTCCCCGATGATGTCGTCCTGCGAGATGATCCGTTTCCCAAGTTCCCCGCTGAGATTTTCTCAGGGCAAGTGAGCTTCATTTCTGGGGGCTGTATTGTTGCAGTAGACCTGAACCACTGTTGTCTTGATGGTCTTGGGGTCATGGTTGTTCTCAAGGCCTGGGCTGAAAATTGCAGGTATCTCCAGGGCGACCAAGCCGCGACTTGTGAGTGGTATCATCCAGAGAGCTTTAACCACGCCCTGCCAGATATCATCCACGAAATAGAAGGCTGGGCCCGTCCGGTAGATGAGATTGACCCTGGTACATGGGGATATTTACCTTTTTTCCCACGTGATGATGATCGAAAGAGGATGCTTGAAGCTTCTTCCAATGACCTTGGAAATTGGACCTTGCCCCCTGCACCAGACTTCAAGTTGCACGATATTTGGCCGCTCCCACGAGCTGAACGGTGCCCCAAAACTACCATGTTCTTGATAAGACCCGAAAATTTGGCGAAAATGAGGCAAGAGGTGATATCTGATCCAGAGGCGAAGGGGGTTATCACTTCGATCAGTGATATTGTACAGGCCTTCCTATGGCGGGCTGCGATTCGGATGCGACGAAACATCGCCACCAAGATACGGAAGGAGACATTCAAACCAGATGAAATCTCGATCCTTGAGGTTCCTACCGACGGCCGCCCTTACTTTTCTCAACTCTTGCCCGAGACATATATGGGTAGTCTGCTGATTCTCAATCGATCGACAATGCCCATCGAGACACTGTGCTCGGATCAAACCACCATTGGCCGTGTCGCACGCGTTCTTCGTGAGTCTGCCGCATGCATCACACCTTCAGTCGTTCATGATGCCTTTTCGATTCTTCAGTCCTTGCCAAATCACAAAAGATTTTCGACAGCCAATATGGGTCTTGAGCATATGCATGCCATGATTTCGAATATGATGCTTTTTCCAACCAATGAGGTTTGCTTTGGCAATACCTTCTTTGCCAATGGGGGGTTCCCCGAGTCTTTGAGACCACAGCTTGAGCGTGGAAATGGACGTTTCCGATTCCTGGTCATTCTTCCTATCCGGAAGGACGGGGGAATTGAACTTGTCTTCGGTACACACCCCGAGGAATTGGACATGCTCCAAGCAGACGGAGAGTTTACAAAGTATGCTGAGCTTCTTAGTGGGACTTGATGGATTTAGTACTTTCTGTTACATTTACATCCCTGGAGATTTGGAGATTTGCAACATCCCCATGTTTATTAAATTTATGCTGCCGTTTTCTGAAATCTTCTTGTTCTTTAACATGCATGAGATGTTTTTCACGAAAATACTACGAGTTCCAGCTGGGTAGGTGAAGCAACTTTCATCGACCGCATTCAATCATAGCCCTCTCGAAACTCACCTGAACTGCCGAAAGCCGAGTGCTTCACCGGGAAAATTCTATATTGATGCCTTAGGAACCAGGCATAAACTAGCAAATATGTGAATGGAAACAGGTTCCTCATAATTTATGCAACTCTCCTACATTCTTCATTATTATGTTCTTGTCTCAAGATAATCCTTATGCCATGAGGATTGCTATTATTCTTTAAATTTCTTTAGTCTGATTAGTGGTCGTGCGCAGGGAAGGGATTATTAGGGGTGGGCATCACGGTGAAGTAACTGAGCATAATCGAGTGCCGCGAAACTAGTTAACTAATTATAGATCCGCAGATCAGTCATTATTATGCCCACAAAAATTGCCAGATAGGGGCTTTATAGCAATTCAGACTTGTTGATAAGGATTCCATAAGTGCAGCCGATGATCTACTAGGAGTGTTTCCGACTCCACTCTGTCGTGCTCTAACATATTGGACAGGTCAGCTGATGTACAAAACCGGGGGAGACGAGAAGCATGGAATGATTATCCCTCACACTTCCCATACCAACACACGAGGATGGTCTCAGATGTTTATGTGACAGGCTGGAGCCTCGTCTCATTTTACTGTGTGTATTATGTCTAAGTTTACTCAACATAACCAAAAGTGGCCTTCAATGCCCTAAGGAAGACCTGTGTGCCATAAACAGGAGGGAGATATAACCTTGCGCAGAGCTTCGGGGCGCTTCCTATTGGCGTGGGTGTTGACACAACCTTGAATAAGCCAATGATGTTGAAAAAGGGCACCCAGGTGTGCTCTGGTAGGACCCTCTGGGCAAAGGCCAGGGCCAGCGGGGAGGTGATCCGGCTGACCTTCATGACGGGCATGAAGCCCACCCTGACGGTAGCGCGGGTGGAAGGTGCGCGCCTGCGATAATGCCTATTGAGCATAGGTAGACGCTGTTCTGGATCGGGGAGATCTGGAGGGGACGGAGAAGACGGCAATTAGAAACCAGGGACAGAGGGATGATAGGTCTCCTGCCTCCGGTTATCCACATCTGCTGTTGTTCCTACATGTTGCAAGCCCGCCTTTGCCATTCAGATACATCCAAGATTCCAGCGCCTGAACTTCGATTGAGGATACATGTGGTATATGTCAGCTCAGCCAGATTTAGTCCGTTGTTATCCAAAGGGATTATCTTATCTAAGGTCCAAAGGGAACATGAAATATCAAGTCCCTGCACCCCCTGTGTCAACAGCATCAGGAGACCGAATCCATATTCATAAAATCATACACTTGGATGGCCTTTTTACTATCACTGAGCTTGCAAATAGTTGGTGAGACTCCCAAATGTAAGGTATTGTTACCAAACTGCTATGTAAGAGACCTTTCTAGTGGAGATCTATGGGCCTTCGAGGTGAACCTTACCTTTCGGCCCCTTCGCTGCCTTTAAGGACAGAAAATTTGCAAGTTGTATAAACTGTGTGGGAATCAAGAACTCAAAAGGGCATAAGGTGGATTTCCTTCCTATGGGGCAGAACCCGCCACAGTCTACGGGCAGTTTTGTCTCGCCTTTTGCATCAAAATTCCATCCAGATAACGAGTCATTTCGTCCATCTCTTCCAACTCACCCACCCACCCGATGTATTGATCGGGGCGAACAATCGTTACGGCACCGCGCACCCGATCCACACCCCATCGCTCATAACCCTTTCCATCACAATCTTTGTCCCACACGCAAGCATCATCACACCAAATTTTATCATAGCTCCATCCTCGCACCGAGTCAAATGGACGCAAGATATTCGGAAAGTCAAAGAGCTCCACTTCCGTCCATGGCGCGCTATGGATGGCTACCACATCGATGGGATCATCAAATCGGCCTGCAATGGGAGCATAGCGATGAAGTAACGACCCAGTATCCGTGTCGCCTTTTAAAAGACGGTCTGTCAACGCCAAAAGCCGATCTTTCTGAGTGGTAGTCCGCGCATCACCCGCCAGGATCACAATTCGGAATCGTCCATCGCTCTCCAAGAGCCTCGTCGTCCATCCGAGGTTTCCATCTGCCTGCATGCGCAGCTTGACTGGAGGGAACCGCTCTCCAGGAGTCAAATACCGAGCTACAGATGGGCCCTCATCATGTCCCAACTTCCACACGAGCTCACTCGCACCATAGAATGACTTCCGTCCATCGGCAAAGTCTTCGAACAATTCGACGACTTTGATCATGTTCTGGGTTTTGCTCTCCTCTTCGCCGTCGGTAAACAGCCCAGACCAATGCCGGTCAAAATCAAGTAGCATCTCGGCCAGTCGGTGTCTCTCAGCGTCATAGGTAGTCAGAATTGATGGCCGGGCAACCCCAGCAGCGACCAGAGCCACTTTCCAGCCGATGTTAAACCCATCTTGCATACTCATATTCATTCCTAAGCCCACCTTGGGCGAATGCGTGTGCACTGCATCGCCGGCGAGAAATACTCTGTTCCACTTTGAGAACGTTGGTGCAATCCGTTGCCCGACTTGATATGCTGCCCACCAGTCACAGATCTGAAAGTCGAAAGTGTACGGAGCGAAGATTACTTGGACTCGGCCCTTGATCATCTCGAGGGTGATTTTCGAGCGATCGAAACGGCCGTCACTGACGGCGATTGTTTCAATCGCCTGTACCGGCACATATAAACGAACCATGTTCCGTTCACGTGGGATAACGAGGACGGTGCCCGAAGCGTGGGTAACAGTTCCAAGGCGACGAATATCCGCTAACATACTCACGTCAGTGTGTCGATCTCGAGCCGCTTGTACCAGACTTGATGACTCTACGACACTTACGGAAGTCGCTAATGGGAACGACATCAATCACACCCCTGACACGAGCAAGTCAGTGCAAAGACACATGAGCACGAATGGAAAGCTCATATTACGATGGCATGCATACCAGACATACTCTGTGCTTGAACCTTCCAAGGGAATGTTCACCTGCTTTCTCGTCCAGCTGTGTGCACCGTCGCAGCCAATGAGGTACTTGGTTTTGACAATCTCCGTCTTCGTTTCCTTTTTCTTACTGCTTGCAATCAGCTCATTCCAGTCGTCCTGGAGAAGATCACCTCGAAAGACTCCGCTGGCCACGGCATTGTGGTCTGCCTCAGTCACGCTGAGACTTGGAGGGTTAGCTTCCTCGTCACTCAAGGCTCGCAGCTTGACAGTGATTGGATATCCCTTTGGATCGTGACCCACTGTATCATCGTATTCAAAAGACTCTGCAACCACACCGCGCCCGACTTGAAGGTCGGAATGCTTATGTATACTGTCCAGCAGGAACCGCTCTATCCGGCCTTGATTCAGCAGCATATTGCGAAAGGGCGACTCGTTGACTTTGGAGCTGCAGTGTGGACCCTGCCGAATCAGATTTCCCTTTCCATCAGGGACCTATTGTACATAGCATCAGCGTTGGCACCATGAGGGATCATTATATTGCCATATTGACCCAGAAATTAGCTTCCACAGCAACATGACCCTCTTGAAGAACACGATGTTGGAACCCCATGCTGTCGAAAAGCTCCAAAGTCCGCGAGCGTAGGCCATCAGCTTGACCGGTGAACACTTTTGTCCCTCGCTTGTCCACAATGCGCGCTTGAATCCCGCAGCGGGCCATCCAGTACGCAGCCATTAGACCCGAGGGCCCTGCTCCGACGATGAGCCTGGGAAAGCAGATTAGAAGTCGTGCCGTCAGTAGAAAGTGATATGCCTCTTACACATCCGTATTTGATCTGACACTGTCTTGAGCTGCGCCCATAGTTTGTTTGTTTGATACTTAATGTCGGCGTAGCTTTCTTGGCATTCAACAGAGCAGTCACCGAAAGCCAGTGTCTTATAAGAGTGGCCGGATAGCTATTACTCACTGTGTCAGACTAGATCTGGGAAGTCCTGGGCTCATGAGGTGATCTTTGGTCCCCATATGGTATACGTGGCAAAGCCTGCAGGCTGAGTCAACTTACTGCTTGGCTGGGGTGTTTTTGTGGTCAACTGGACGCCTTTTTCCACTGGACAGTGGGCCTGACACTTTCTAATCCTTGTGTAACGATGGACTGAGCGGCGCCCTACAGTAAACATCCATGTAGGGGAAGGTTGAACTCTGCGGTCCCTCAATCAAATGAAGTCGAGGGATAGACAGGTGAAAACTACCGTCTAAAATGGAAGGATGCATTCAGCTGGGAATATAGGTTGCTAGCTCCGGGAGGATGATGCACTGTTGCGCGATGAGTCCTGGACAACATCAATTAGCATTCAGTGTACTATTTCGATAGATAAACACCTCATATATGCCACATACAATGAAAGTCGGCCCGGAGAGCGACACACCAGGGTAACACGGTCTCAGAGGTACATCCATTGATTGTATTGCCAAGAAGTCTAGATGCTGAGGGACTGCTGCGTCACAGCTGACGGAGCTTGTGAGAGAAGAATACCTTACACCGTGTGACCAGGGACTTTCTTGCTTCTCCTTTGCGAAGGAAAATAACCATATCCATCAGGAGGAGAGCTCGTAATGATGAGAGGGGCGTTAGAGCATTCCGCTGCTGACTACGCTGGAGAAACTGGCTATCTTTGGCTATTTGCCAGATTTTCAAGAGAGTAGCTCAGGTGAGGACAGAACTTTACCTCCAATGTTGAATCCATGTTTTGAAGCGTGATTCCTGAATGGAGGTATTGGTCGCTCGAGAATCTTGTCCAGTAGCGGTCCCCATCAGAAACCAGTCATCCATGTCATCTCGGTTCTAGATAGAAGAGCCGAAGAACAAAGCTGATCCTAGTTCTTCGCATTGTTCTTGTATGAAGATATGAATTACAAAAGTATACCTGAAATCGCTGTTTGAACAACTGCTCCATACCCCTTACATGGTAAGGTTATGGACCTGATAAGGGATACGCGCTCCACTTCTGACCTCTCGGCGGAAGAGTTATCGGCAGGGGCTTATCATCACGTGGCATGGGGAGGACCCTCAGGAACACAAGAGCTCGAAGCGCGTGTTGATCCCAGCGTCCACCAAATCCTAAGGCGGTTCGGTTCGCACACCATGCGCGTACAACCATGGCGGCCGGACTGGAACGCTTTCTGAACTCCAGTTCTTTCTTCTTCTTCGCGCTGGTCTGCTTCTGCCTCATCCTCCTCACCCCGGCCGACGCCATCTACCAGTGCTGGGTGACCAATCGACTCACGAACATCTTCTTCATCGCGGGCGCCTACGTCATCACCTTCATCCTCGCCATCCTCATCTACGCGACGCGACTCTACACAAATCGCACCGCCTTGGCCGGGATTCCAAAGGCGTGGATCCCCATTGAGAAAGAGGATGTCCACAAAAGTGTGAGGCGCATGGTCATGGAGGGACTTGCCCGCAGTGCAGTCATCTCGTACCAGGCGCATCCGCGCGACACTTCAACTGAAGCCGATAGCTTCTCAAACCACAGAGATCTCGTGGTGAATCCCGATCACCCGCCATGGGGGTCAGTTGAGCATCCCGGCTGGTCTTCCCCCTCTGCTCCCGATCTACCCAATCTCCCTTATCGCATCGTCATTCAGGAACTGCCGAACTTGATTGAGGCAAAAGCCGTGTCAATAGCGCCTGCCGACGATACCTTGTCTAACGCAGCGAATCCATTCCCTGATACCCGCGTGGTGGAGGTACTGCAGAGACCGGCCTCGATGGGCCTTAGACAGTACATTCGGCATCTTACATCCCTGGGTGTTGTTAGCTCGTCGGAACTCGGCGCGGAATTCGTGGCCCTCTATGAGCGCGCACGCTTCTCGTCACACCAGCTTCACGAATCAGAATTCCGAGAACTGATGCATCTTTTCGCGGAGATTCTCAGAGGGATCACTCCCCTTGCGCCTTCTGTCGTCGAGGGGATCCGCGACAGCGCCAGTTACCGTCGTGCAGATACCGAGTCGGTCATTGGACCTTCTGATGAGGAGGGCGAAACGGATACCGTGGACCATTTTGGATATGATGGGACTTTCACCCCAATGCGGAGCAACAGCCTTCGCCCGTCCAATGCATCCACATGGGAAACGCAGTCGGGGTACGATACAGCTCCTGCAGAGCAGAGCCCTGTCTCCAGACTATCAGTTAGGAATGATTCTTTCACGGCGCGACGGCCTGTACGGACACCTTCGAATCGGTCGCTCCGACGGGTGCAATCTGGCCAGTCGGGTAGCTCGGGGGGCAGTGTGGTTCGCCTGGCCCCGACACAGAGCCCGGTGGATTTACCGTATACCATTCACTACGCAGGTCGTAGAAACTGACTGGCTCACACGGCTATGAATCCTTGGACCATGTACATCAGTAATAGACCACATAATGACACACACATTGTAACAAGTGCATTGAATGCGGCAGAAGTGATAGTGATTTGTAAACAAGTTGTATTCTACCGAGTCGCAATCTACCTCAGAAGACATGGGCCCATTCAAAATCGAAGCAAGCAGACTGCGGAACATCCATATGCGTAGCCAAGCAAACTCCTCATGGAAAAAAGCAAAACCAGAGACCGAAGTGTAGGGAAAATCTTGCAACGCCATCCAAGTCGCATCGGGGTTGTCTAAACGGAAGCAAAGGAAACATGGAAAAAAACCGAAAATGCTCGCTCAGGAATGTCGTATCATCTGATATATGGTGGACAAGGACCCACCGAGTCTTTCGGTGGACAGGCCCAGATCAGTTCGTTCGTATATGTTAGTGGTGACCTCAAGCCGGGAGAGATGATTCACCAGCATGTCTTGTGTGTATATGGTATGCGCCCACCATGTCAACGCTGCTCTATTCATGAGTGGGTGTTGGTTCGTGCACCGGGTCCCGACAGCCAAACCAGCCGGGGTCGTGGCAAGTTGCCGAAGTCATAGTTGCAGTGGGCGTGCTGATGGAAGGCGCTGGCGTGACCATATGACTGGAGGTTGTGGGATCGTGGCAGCCGAACCAACCCGGCGTCTCGCACGTGGACGTCGAGGTCGACTTGGATGTTGTAGAAGTTATGCTGGTTGTGGTTGTCGGATCCTTGCAGCCAAACCAGCCGGGCGTTTTGCAGGTCGATGTGGTGGTGGTTGCAGTGGTCGTGGTTGTCGTTGTTGTGGCCGTGGTCGACTCGTCCAGACATCCCCACCAGCCGGGGGTCTTGCATGTGGATGTCCTCGTGAGGGTAGGAGAGGCCGTGGTCGTGGTGGTTGTCGTGGTGATCTCGGAGCCGTTACTCTTGAAGAATTTCCAAAGGACACAGTCGTAACATTCCTCCTCTGGTGCACATTGTGGCACGTCATCGTAAGCCTCGATTACGTCCGAGATCACATTCACAATCTTGTGCGTTCCGAGACCCACACGCCAGCCTTTGTCACCTACCGTGTCATACGTACACATCTGGCCGGTATGACAGGCGGATTCCAACGCATAGCCACCCCATGTGCAAAGAGAGTTGATGCCATTGCAAGTGCCCATGTACACAGGGTCAGCCGTGTGCCCAAAGTGATATGAACCCGTGAAGTCCCGCTTTTGTGGAAGGCGAGGATCATAGCCAGGCGGGATCGGGATACCGAGTCGAGCTGCGGGCAAGGCTTCGGGAATTGCTTCAAAAGTGACTGTTGGGAGGCCAAACGTCAAGCCGAGCAGACTGGCCATAGCACCGCCCAGGGAATGCCCTGTGAGCCAGACGTTTGAGGTTGGGTAGATCTCGGTCACGTTGGAGTAGAGATCGATGGCTGCCCGGTAGTATTTATTCTCATCATGCATCGCTTCCACGATACAAGTCAAGTTGGCGGTAAAGAGGTCGCTCTGACAGTCACAGACTTGCCTCCACAGATACGAGCCGCCCTGGCCACAGCAGCAACTGAAGAACAGGTTGTCATTGACCTTGTCATTTGTTGTTGTGCCGGCTCCATCAAAGAGAGCTGGAGATGTGCCTTTCAAAGAAATTACAATCGTGCTATTGGTTTTGTCCGCATAGATGTGTCCTCGAAGGCCGTCCGTCTTCCACCCGAAGCTGTTGGAGTAGTTGAATCTGCCGTGGATGGTCTGCCAGTTCTCCGTTCCGGGTTCTTCAATGTAGTCATTCGCAGTCATTCGCGCAAAAGTCAACACCGTCTGCTTGTCTGTGACATTTGGACCTGCGAGTGTGTCCATCACCCAGTCCGCTGGCGACGAGGCTGCAACGCCCGAGGATCGCGCGGCAGACATTTGTCCTTCTATGACCGAGACACGTCGGTCCGCCAGGCGTTGTATAGTGATGGGGTTTGAGGAGGCTATCAAGGAGGCTTCGCTCGTGAAGGGCTCTGGCTCGGTGCCATCTTCGGACAGCATCCACAGGTGGGTGTTGGGGTTGACATCGAGTCTGGCGTGGAGCTCCGGATGTTGGTATGTTCCTCGGTGGAAGATGTGACGGAGAGACTAGAGAAACTCAGTCATGGTATCAAGTGAAGAGCTTGTGCCTGGCACTTACAAACTCATGTGGTTCGGATGACAACTCCGGTTCATCCAACGGTGTGGGTGGCGGCAAGATGGGAAGCTGGATCGCAGGCGAGTTTTCATGGGTCCCTGCGGCTGCTGGTAGTATGAAAGCTGATATAAATAACGCACACAGGCTTGACATGTCCCGGAGTCGGGCTCGAGCGTGCTGGATGCGAGCCATGATGAACGATGATGATGCAGCGCTGGGAGAGGATGGAGATGGGCTATCGCAGCTTATCGCCCAGAATCACGGTGACGCACTGCGGAGTAGCCTGCACGTGATCTGACCTCGTGATGCGATCTACCGATAAACAGATAAGGGCCATCTCGAGGCATCATATCATGATTCATGTCAACGAACTACACGGGCGGATTCTGGCTGTGTTCTCAATGCACAATCAACTCCCGGCAATGTGGTCGTGAATACTTGAGATCTAACAATTGTGAGCTGAGCCTACTCAGCTTGAAGCGAAGAAGTTGGGACGGCCTCGTTTGGATGCCCCACTACGGCACGCGGAACTGTGAAATTCCCGCGGAGAAGTGGGACGAACAGCGACTGCTTCCAATCAGTGATCAAGACCTCCAAGGTCCCTGTTCATCGCGATAGCATTTTCAATGAGTGGTTTAGAAGTAACATGCGCCTCACTGCGAGCGCAAATCGCAGCTACCGAGGCAAAGCTTGCGGGGCTCAAGCAGGAGCTTGCCAGTGCTGAAGCCGCCGCGGCGAAGTCGAACAGCGCTGAAACCTCGGAAGGCAGCCAGCAGGCTCAAACAAGGAGAGAGCCCCGATGGCCGTTGCTTCAAGAGGAGTATAAGCGATATGGCAGGCAGATGATTGTTTCGCAAGTTGGGTTGAGAGGTGAGTTCGCTTCGCTGCGTATTGCTTCGTAGCAACCGGGATCATGAATGGCTAACGATAGAGGGCTGTCGGCTTGAACAGGTCAACTGAAATTGCGCAGAGCCAAGGTGCTTCTGGTTGGAGCCGGTGGTCTTGGATGCCCTGCCGCACAGTATCTGGCTGGTGCTGGTGTTGGTACCCTTGGTCTAATTGATGGGGACACAGTTGAGGTCTCGAATCTACATCGCCAGGTCCTTCATCGCAGCCGAAATGTGGGCAAGTACAAGGTGGACAGCGCCATTGAGTCCTTGCGAGAGTAAGTCCCTATCCCGAGAACTCAGGAACGATTATCCATCAGCACTGACCGTGGTGCTCTCCTACAACAGACTGAACCCTCATCCAACCTACATTGCCCATCGAACACACCTCACACCCAGCGAGGCCCCGGGGATATTTTCTCAGTATGACCTGATTCTCGATTGCACCGATAATCCTGCGACACGATACCTGATTTCGGACACTGCGGTGCTCCTGAGAAAGCCATTGGTTTCTGCATCCGCCCTTCGCACCGAAGGACAGCTGATGGTGTTGAACAACCCTCCTCGACCACCTGGAGATAAAGAAGGGGGTCCTTGCTATCGCTGTGTGTTTCCCAAGCCTCCACCAGCCGACAGTGTGGTTAGCTGTGCGGATGGAGGGATCTTGGGCCCTGTGGTCGGTACCATGGGCGTGTTGCAGGCCTTGGAAGCGATCAAGGTCATCACTACTGGGGCTGGGACGGCTGCACCACAGTCTCCCCTGCTGCATATGTTTTCAGCATATTCCAATCCCTTATTCCGGACCATTCGCATTCGTTCTCGCCGGACCAACTGCGCAGTTTGCTCTGCAGAAGCCACCGTCACATTGGATACCATTACCTCCGGGTCCACCGACTATGTATTCTTCTGTGGCTCGGCTCACCTACCATCACTTCTCTCTGCCGAGGAACGCATATCTGCGCAAGAGTATAATGATAAATATGCAGAATCCCAACATGCTTCCGATCAGCCATCCTCCAATGGTCACACTATCATTGACGTGCGGGATAAGGTGCAATTTGGGATCTGCAGCCTGAAAGATAGCATCAACATTCCCATTTCAAACATCCTGGCTTCGACATCAACGGAGGCGACACCCTCATGGATTCCGGCTGAGCTGGCTGCCTCCGAGTCCAATGACCCTATATACGTTGTGTGCCGACTCGGCAATGACTCCCAACTTGCGGTCCAGAGGATGAAAGATCTGGGGTTGGACCGTGGTGGACAGAGATTCATCGGAGACATTCGTGGTGGACTGCGCGCATGGCGAGAACAGGTGGACCCTGAATGGCCAGAATACTGATTCGACACGTTGAGAATGAACAATGTTGGTATGATCTCGATCCATGATAGTCATGGTGATGGTCGTCGTCTCATCTTACAATATAGATGAATTGTATCAGTTTTATGACTCCACGTTGTTCGCAAGATGGAAAGAGACTTTTGTTCTTTAGATCTGAACATGGATATAAATTTCTATGGAAAAAGAAGCCCGAAAACCAAAACAGGTCATACCCTGACAAGATGCCAAAATTGTGCAGAATCAAAAGAGCCCAACGCAAGAAAATTCGTGTCATTAAAAGGAGGCCCTTTAGTGGGCGTTGTTCTGTGGCGCAGCGGGAGCGGGACCCTCAGCAGTGACATAAGCCTGGAGACTTTGCATTAGCGCCCTCGGTCCCGTATGAGGTGGGGGTTCATCCAATTGCATCTGGAACCTACCTTGCTGAGACCACCGTCCACCAAAAAGTCTGTACCATTGACGAAGCTGCTCTCATCGCTGGCCAGGAAGACGACGGCGTGTGCTTGCTCGACGGCCTCGCCGAAGCGGCCGCTGGGGAAGTGGACCTCACGGCGGAAGCGCTTGGCGTGGTCATCACCGAGCCAGTCCTGCAGGAGGGGGGTGCTAGAACCAGCCGTTAGTAACTGTCTTCGAGGACATGAAAGAGAAAGTGCCTTACTTGAGAGGACCCGGGCAGAGAGAGTTGAAGCGGAAGCCTTCTCGGGCATGCACAATGGCCAGCTCGCGAGTCATGGCCAGAACAGCACCCTTGCTGGCAGTGTAGGCCAGCTGAGGGGTGGCAGCACCCATCAAAGCGACGAAACTCGCCGTGTTGATCACACTGCCAGTCTTTTTCTTGTTGCGACGCATGCTCAGCACGGCGTGCTTGCAGCCGAACCACACACCTTTCACGTTGATGTTCTGGGTCAGATCCCAGATCTTCTCGGGAGTGTCGACCGCGTCTGCATCATCGGCGTGCATGATACCGGCATTGTTGAAGATCACATCGACACCACCCCAGCTATCCTGCGATTCGATCATGGCCTGTACATCAGCCTCCTTGGATACGTCGCAGCGGATGGTCTCCAGACGGCCGGCGGTGGGCACAACTTCCTTGATCTTAGCCAGGGCCTTGGCCAAGGCGGGCTCGGAGATATCGGCGAGGAGGACATTGGCACCTTCACGGGCAAAGAGAATGGTGGTTTCGAGACCAATGCCACTGTGCGAGGCGAGGGACACGATTAGCAAGCTTGTATGCGGGGCAAATTTGAAGGGTTCAAAGATCCTACCCAGCGGCACCGGTGATGATGGCATTCTTGCCCTGGAGACGACCCTTGGGAGCAGACATTATGATTGCGATTGTGTTTGTGTTGGGGTAAGAGCTTCTGCAATGGTTGAGCTGTTCAGTGATCTGTTCCTTGGTCTCCCCGCGGGGACGATGGGCAGCTTTATCACTCGAGCTGTGGTGGACACGTACTGTGCAGGTGACCCGACGGAGTCAGCGAGAGCGCGGAGATGTCAGGAGAGCGAGGAGAATGGCAAAGAAGCACTGGTCCAGCTCTTCACCACGTTGATGTTGAGCTGTATAGAAATAACCGCGGGGCAGTAGCAGCAGCATCAGCAACAGCATGTTAGATAAGCCGGGACCGCGGTGTGGGGCTCTCGTGACCGCGCGGACCGCGCTGTGGGGTGGAGGCGCTTATCCGACGGTCGGCGGGTAACGAAGTTGTCCAGTTGGCACTGTTTAGCAAGAGACTAAGCAGGCTAGCAGCTGGTGGCTGACAATCGGGACCCTCCCCCACGGCCAGAACGAGCAGAATGACCGGCACTGATAAGCTTGTCCTCAGGGCATCTTACAACTGCACCTCTTCTTGATTTCCAAGATAACCTCTGCTGCACTCGTTTCTCTTCGTGGACATCCTTAGAATCCCCGAAACCGCCCTCCCGAAGCCCGCACACTCTCGTTCGTTTTCCACGATGTCGGCCCCCGACGTCACCGCCGCGAATGTGGCCGATATCCTCCAGAACGATCGCATGGTCAAAGTGGCCGGTGTCGACGTGGACGGCCAGCTGCGTGGCAAGCTCATGAAGAAGACCAAGTTTCTGTCTATTGTCACCGAAGGATTTGGCTTCTGCTCGGTCATCTTTGGCTGGGACCAGCATGACCAGACCTACTTCAAGGAGCTGTCCATCAGCAACAAGGAGAACGGCTATCGCGATCTCGTCGCAGTCCCAGATCTCGGCAGTTTCCGACGCATTCCGTGGGAGAACAATGTGCCCTTCTTTCTCCTCAGCTTCTTGGACCCCGACACGCGAGAGCCGGTCTGCGCATGCCCACGTGGGTTGCTGAAGACCGTGTCTGCGCGGGCCGAGGCGGCAGGCTATCGCGCCATGGCGGGAGGTATGTTCAACGCCAGCACGCTTCTATCATGCAGGATATGAAACCCCCAGCTTACATCTCACAGCTGAGTATGAATTCTACCAATTCCGGGCGCCGAGCGACCATCCCAGCCCGGAACGCGCTGCTTCCGCCACGGCATCTTTCCTCCAGAAAAATCCCGTCGATGCTTTGCCGTCATTAACAGAGGGCATGTTTGGATACTCCATCACTCGGCCGCTGCACAACCAGGATTACTTTTATGGCATTTTCGATGCGTGCGAACAGTTCCGTTGCGATATCGAGGGGTGGCACACCGAGAGCGGGCCCGGTGTTTTCGAGGCTGTAAGTGGTCGCCATGTCAAGGGACTTGCAGCAATGGTCGATCCTCGGCACAAGTGTGTCATGCGCTAACGCTAATTCTTGAAACAGGCGCTTCAATTCGGCGAGGCCAAGGAGATGGCCGATAAGGCTGGTTTGTTCAAGTAAGGATCTCCGACCGTCCGTGGTTTCCCGTTGACCAGACTGACCAGCGTTTTTCCCACAGATACGTTGTGAAGGCCTACGGCATCAAACATGGCATCACACCATGCTTCATGGCCAAGCCGCGCCAGGGTCTGCCAGGTAACAGTGGCCACATGCACATCTCTCTTGTCACGGCAGACGGCAAGAATGCTTTCATCCGCGACACTCCTGATCCCTCTGCCCCTTACCCCGATGTGGCACACTTGTCGGATCTGGGCCGCCATTTCCTCGCCGGTCTGCTGGTGGGCTTACCGGATGTCATGCCGATCTTTGCGCCCACAATCAACTCCTACAAGCGCCTGGTGGAGAACTTCTGGGCTCCGGTCACTGTATCCTGGGGGTTGGAGCACCGTGCAGCATCCATTCGGTTGATCACACCCCCAACGGCCAGTGCGAAGGCGACCCGCTTCGAAGTCCGCACTCCAGGTGCCGACGCCAACCCACACCTTGTCCTTGCCGCAATCATGGCCCTCGGCTGGCGGGGCGTGGAGAAGAAGCTCGAGATTCCCGTCCCTCCCCTGTCCAAGGGGGAGGATATGGGTGGCTCCAGCGACCAGGGTGTGCGATTGGCCAAGTCTTTGAAGGAGGCGGTGGTTACATTCATGCGGCCAGAGAGTGTGGCACGTGAAGTATTTGGAGATACCTTTGTGGACCACTTTGGTGGCACGAGGGAGCACGAGATTCGACTCTGGGAGGAGGCTGTGACTGACTGGTAAGTATCACACGGAGGATGAGAGATGCTGTTTTCAGCCTTCTATGCTGCTTCTTTTCGATTTGGCGATTGGCAAAGGCTAACATTCTGCTTACTAGGGAGGTACGACGGTACATTGAGACTGTCTGAACCGGGTGGTGGGGTGCCCACTATGATGATGCTGATACCATATCATGACCATTTCGTTTCTTCTCCGCGCTGTCTATACGTAAAGAATTTATAGGAGTTATAGGACCAAATGGAAGTGGGAAGTCTACTTTGCTAAAG